>WEDG01002630.1:0-79330 GCA_017591395.1 Schistocephalus solidus | reverse complement strand
GTGAGGGATTTCGATCTTCGTCTCTCACAAGCATTCCATGCCGCAGTTGACTTAAATTTTAAGTATTGCCCTTATTGCAGGTGATTTCAACCTTCCTGACATTCGCTGGTTTCGGTCCCTCCGGCCCCAGAATGTTCGAGGACTTTCTCGAGGCCGTAGATATTGGCATGTGGACCCAGGTTGTTGACTTCCCTACCCGAGGATCAAGCATACTTGATCTAATCTTCTGCAGAGGTTGCCTGCCTTTGACAGTGTCATCATTAGGCCCACTTGGGAGCTCAGACCATGATATCGTTGTTTCTACAGTACAACTCGAAACCGATGAAACGCCTTCCAAGAAATATAGTTTTTTCTTTGATTTTCGATTAGCGCTTTCGACAGAATTATTGATACATCTTAACTACCACGACTGGACTAATTTCTTTATGTGTCAGGATGTGAACACCTGTACCGGTATGCTTTACCAAGTTTTAGATCCACTTATTTCTCGTTTTGTTCCCCGTAAGAAATTAATTAATGTCGCGGATGAGGTTTATCTCCCTTTATCTTTTCGCCGTAGGTTGCGTAAACTCTCTCGTCGATTCCATTTGCAAAACGACAATCTTCATTATATTGACAATAGTTTCTCAGAAAATGAGTATCTAGTTTGAATTTAAATGCATCAACAGTTTCTGAAAGGACAACATCCTCAGGGAGTCCGTTCCATGCTCCAAAGACCCTCTGCGAAAAGGCGTTCTGACGGACTTCCGTGTGGACAAACTTCCTCTGCAGTTTAAAGGAATGACCCCGCAGATGTTCCGTCCCAACCAATTCGAAGAATTAAGCAAACTCTAGGGCACAATTGCGGCCTCTGACAATCCGGTAGGTTTGGATGAGGTCACCGCGTAGTTGCCTGTAATTTAGAGGAAACAAATCAAGTTCAACCAGTCTGGCTTCGTAAGGCAGATTACTAAGATTCTTGACCATCTTTGTAGCCCTCGCCTGCACTCGTTCCAGCTGTAGATAATCCTTCTTAAACCACGGACGCCAGGCCTGGATGGCATATTCCAAGTGAGATCGAACAAATACCCCGTAGGTTTTTCGGAAGAGTTCCTTATCAATCTGCACAAACCCACGTCTGAGCGCAAATAAGTCCTGTGTAGCGCGTTTTGCTGCCTTTAAACACTGTGAAGATGGTTTAAGTGAAGAGTTTATTAGAACACCGAGGTCCTTCTGTTCCTCAACAATTGAAAGAGGCTGCCCATTGAGAATGTATTTGAAGGAATCATCCTCCTCACTGGTCCTTCTGGTACGCAGTCTTAGGACCACACACTTCCCAACGTTAAAATTTAAGAGCCAACGAGCAGACCAGCTGCTAAGACGGTTGAGATCCTCTTGAAGTGCGTGCCTATCGAAATCAGATCTGATGACCCTCCACAATTTAGCATCGTCTGCAAACATGATGGCGCTGCAATCCAGGTCGTCGACACAGTCGTTGATGTACTCTAAGAAGAGAAACGGCCCTAATACCGAGCCTTGGGGGACACCACTAAGAACCGGAGTAGGTGTTGACTTCGAGGTATCGACGCACACAGTTTGCAATCTATCTGTAAGAAAGTCTGCGATCCATGTCAGCAACATTCCTCTTATGCCGATTTCAGATAATTTGTAGATGAGACGTTTGTGTGGGACACTGTCAAACGCCTTCTTGAAATCAGTGTATATGACGTCAACCCTACCATTTTCCTCCAGTGCACGAGTCCACTGCTCTGTTGAGAGTAATAAACAAGAAAGACAGGAGCGATTCTGTCTGAAGCCATGCTGGAGATCTGAGAGTAATTGGTTTTCCTCAAGGAACTTCATGGTTGTCTTCTTGATTATTGATTCCATTATTTTACAGCAAATTGAGGTTAGGCTGACAGGCCGATAATTGTTGACATTAGATCGAGCACCACTCTTGTATATGGGGTATATATTTGCTGCCTTCCATTCGGATGGCAGTTTCCCTGATTCAAAATGACGAATTAAATATATGCGCTAGTGGTTTGGACAGTTCGCTGGCCAGTTCTTTCAAGAACTTGGCCGGTATATCGTCCGGACCAGATGACTTCGCTTCTTTCAGATTTCGCAGTTCTAGTTCCACGAGAGGTTCCTGGAAGATTATATATTCAAGCACTGGACGGGCGTCTATAACAGCACTGTTGACGTGGTCAAGCTGAAGTTCCGGTTCTCTAGTGAAAACCGAGGCAAAAAAACGACCTAAGTACTCGGCTTTGTCGCAATTTTCAACGACTTCAACACCATTCCCATCCATGAGTACTGCTAATGGGTCCTTGTTTTTTTAGTCGGCTATTGATATAATGGAATAAAAGTTTTGGTTTATATTCAGCCTGTTGAATAATTCTTGATTCATAGTTCTTCCTTGCCTGACGAATCATTTTTTTTCACAGCGTTTCTTTGATGACGAAATTCTTTGAGATGCTCTGCTGACCCTGTTTGCCTGAATACCTTCCATTTTTTATTCTTCTTCTTTAGCTCCCTGTTAAGTTCTCTTGTTAACCAGGCGGGGCGACTATTCTTTTTTTGCACCTTCACGGGACAAAAGCGTTCAATCAGGTCGAGTGAGACTGTCTTAAAGGATCGCCAGTCATCCTCCGGATTCCCTTTAAGCAAACAATCCCATCTCATAGACATCAGTTCTTTCCTCATCGCGTTAAAATCAGCCTTCCATATATTTCGCTTGCATTCCGTTCCATTCTGGCGCTGAGAATAAAGTGAGTAATCCCACATCAGCGTACTATGGTCACTCTTACCGAGGGGTGCAATAGAATACATTTCATCAATGCTAGAGAAGTCCTTCGTAAATACAAGGTCCGGGCAATCTGCTCTCTGGTTCTCTCTAAATCTTGTTGGTATGTGAACCTTCTGTACCAGAGGTTGGTCGAGAGTGAGATCCATTAGCTTGTGGCCGAAGGAAGTTGGTGCACCATCAACTTTCAGATTAACCCAGTCTACTATAGGTGCTTTAGTCACTGCCTTTTTAACTGGAATATTGCTAAGCGTATTTCGTCGAGGAAAGTTATCTTGCAAGAGCTTCCTTAAGTCTGCAAGCTTATTTTCCAGTTTTTGAGCTCTTTGTAAAATATAAGAACATCCAACGCAAGATTCGTCCTCGTAGTCGACGGATTTGGCTGCCATTACGCTTTTTGCGCGATTTGCTGGTTTTTGGTTGTAAGTAAAAACTGATTGAGTGCCAGTCGTGGATATCGAAGCCATCTCAACAGGCTTTTCTTTAAAGGAAGTTCCGTGACTGGTTCTGTTGCTAGCAAACAATTGTTTTGAGTCCATGAATGTTAAAACACTGCGTAAAAGTATGTTCTCCTTTGAGCGTATAACGAAAATTTCCAACTGGCTTTGGAGTATGGCGAGTATTTAATGCAATAAATAAATAAATAAATAAATTGTATATTTAAGGCCCAGAGAGCCTCGTCATTTCAAACTTAGTATCGCGGTATAAATAAATACAAAGTGGATAATTGCTGCTCTATGTGAGCAGCCATATTAACAAAAAAATGTTTATACTTGTTCAAAAACGCTTTTGAAAAATACAATAAACGGTAGGAAGGATATTCAGGAACGACTCAGCAGTTCGGAGATGTCGAAGGTCCTGGATTACTTCAGATCTTCACGAGGTTGTACACGTTTGGTTCCCTGGTTGGTTGTCAGTTTTTATTGGTGCAGAGGCTGCGTAGTCAACTTGAATAAGATGATAAACAAATTCCAATTTGATACCGTTTTATGACGAATTTCAGCACAAGAAAGAATTCCAGATGAGCAGGAAGCAAGTAAGTTCGTGCAGTTGAAACAGTATTGTCGGGAACAGTCCTAGTGAAGTGGTAACGAAGATCAAATTGTCCAATTTGGAGAACAAATAATTGGTGGTGCTTATAGGGTCTTCAAGGTCACGAGTAAGAACAGCAAGGACAGTAAGAACCGTAAGAACAACAAAGGACCTAATACGGTACCTTGAAGGATACCACTAACAATCGGGGTATAATTCAGTATATATAAGGGAGATAGGCAGAGCCTTTGAAAACCCTATTTACAGATAAACAGTAGCAAAACAAGCAAATGTTACATGGCGATAGTCATTTTAGTATATCGATCATTGCTGTCGACTAAATATATGTTCATCAAGTAAAAATGCATCAAGTCTTCTTTTAAACATTTCTACGCTTTCAGCCTGAACAACTGAGGCTGGCAGTTTGTTCCATTCGTCAATCACCCGTTGGGAAAAGAAGTTGGCCCGCACTTCAAGTTTTGCGTGATTTCTTTTCAGTTTGTATTGGTGACCTCGGAGACTTGTCATGTTTGCCAATTCAAAAAAGTTGGCCATCTGAAATGCACAATCAACTCCTCTGACAAGTTTAAAGACTTAAATCATATCTCATCTTTTCCCAGTAGCTTTCCCCATGACTCGGAGAAAGGACCATCGGGAATTTCAGTTACCCTCTTGAAACTATATTTACGCTACCTTGAGACGCCCATGAACTATAATGTCTCCTTATATCACCCGTCCTCCAAATGATGACGTCATTCGGACGTAAAAATTCGGTGGTCCACAATCTTAAATGCTGCGGTTTCTTTGGATACTAACCATCATCAAAATTCAATTCTGGATCCTTTGATGCTGAGGACTTAAGTTCATTGACGCATTTTCGTGAGATTCTGTTTCATACGCCTAAGTGATCAAGAACGAATGACCTCGACGTTTCATTATCTCATTCTGAAATGCTACTGCAGTATTACCCTATTCTACCACCTGACCATTTTTTCCTAAGCAGTTTTTTCTCCTACCTTCTATTCGAAAATGAAGGCCTATTGAACTCTGCCTTCATTTTCATTGTAAGAGTTTTTTTCACTGCCTATTTTTTCTAGTTCACCATTAATTTTAAAACATTGCTAACTGTTGACATAGCAGGACAAGTTATGAATCTGTACATTTTATCTGCACATATTGTCATAACTTTATTTCGTTACTTATTTTATTTTATTTTATTTTATTTGTTTATTGCCAGTTTACAGGCAAGGTCAAAAAAAAAACTCCTGATCGTTGTTTCAGGTGTTTTCAGGAGAAAAAACTGCAGCTTATTGAGTAATTAAAGTTCTGGACAGGGACGCGTTAACACAGATGCCCGGTGAAGAACCTCTCCATTCAGTGTTATGGATCCGGTATTCTGCACCAGCAGGTATTTCGGCGAGCAGCTGTTCGCTGTCGACTGAGAAATAAGCCGATTGAGGTCTGCAGAGCCAGTAATATTGCCCTAAGCATGAAGACCGGCACAGGATTCAGAGTCCATGAACGCCATCAGAACCGAAGAGAGCTTCAACAGAGTCAGCACCCAAAAGTTTTGGAAGGTGCCCTGAATGTAGAAAACTAGTGACAGTTCGCGTAAACAAGGGATAGCTTTGCTGAATTTTGATACTTCTAGGTAACTTATTCCCGATTGCTATAGCGTTTACCGAAAAAAACTGTCGGTTTCTAACTGTGCGTGCCAAAGGAATAAATAAAAATACATCTCGATGACTGGTGCGCCGAGAGTGGTCGAGGTGCATCAGAGATATAAGGGGGGGTTAAATGTACGACTGCTTAGTAGTTTAAACAGTAAAAATAGTCCCTTCTGTAATCTGCGAAGCCACAGCGGGTCAGGGCTTGTAAGCTCACAACGTTGGTGATAGGACAGGTTTCGGTGATCTGAATAGAAAACTCTTTTTGTAAAGAAGTGCTGGACTGATTCTATCTTCTTTCGTTCACTGCCGTGCAGAAGACTAAATAGAAACGAGCAATATTCCAGACTAGGCCTGACATACATTTAATAGAGGCTGATTCTAATTTTGACGGTTTTAAAATTTCTGAGAATAAACCCAGTAGTTTGGCGTGCTTTCGAGACAATCAGGCGCAGTGCTCTGACAGATTAAGACTACTAGAGTATGGTATGCCCAGGTCCTTTATAACTCCGGGTACGTTTAGATCGTGACCGTCTATGCTTAGGTGGGGCTGATGGTTGTCACCAATAACCATCACGGAGCTCTTTTGCCAAGAAAGTGAGAGGCGCCATGTGCGACACCACTGAGCAAAGGCCTGAAGATCCGTTTTTAAGAGCTCAATCACGATGTTGCGATCAACCGGTTTATATCGATAGGCAACTTTTAAATCGTCAGCGTACATAAAGGGCCTACCATACTGAAAACAATCAGGAACATCGTTGACAAAGAGGCAAAATAGAAGCGGGCCGAGCACGCTGCCCTGAATAACTCCGCTCCTCACATGCGTGGGGTTGGAGATAACATCAGAAATTTTAACCCGTTGTGCGCGAGCATTCAAATAGGAAAATATTAAGTTCAGAAGCTTGTTACCTATGCCGAAGGAGGCAAGTTTCAGCAGTAGGAGATCATGGTCAACACGATCAAAAGCCTTAGTGAAATCGAAGTAAACGGTGTAAATTGCAAAACCGCTGTCTCTAGATTGTAGCACATGATCAAAGAAAGAGAGCTGGCAAGTGTCACAAGACCTTTTTTCGAGAAAACCATGCTGAGCCGCATTAAGTAGGTTATTTTCTCTTAGGTGACATATAATCTTGTCTTTGATCAAGGTCTCGAAGATCTTCGAGACTGCTGGTAGTGTATTTATTGGTCTAAAGTCGTCAAATGACGTAGGTCGGCCGTGTTTCGGAATAGGCAGTATGTGCGATTCATTCCATAAAGTAGGGAAAGTTTCACTTTCAAGAGCAAGATTAAATATCTTATACAGAAGGGACGGAAATATATCGTTTGCATCCGCCTTAAGAACGCTAACCGGGACGCCATCTGGTCCTGGACTGTAAGATTGACGAAAACGCCGAATGGCTACGGTCACGTCCCAGAGGGTAAAAGTTATGGTTTCGAGGACGTTATCGGTTTAAACCCGGATGTTAGGGAAGGGCGCGACGGTATGTTCACTAAACGTTCTAGACAAGAAAGCATTGAAGCTATCAGCAGTCAACTGAGCGTCAGCTATTGGGTTTCCTAAAGCATCTCGAAGTACGGGGTGCTGCGTTTTTCTCTGCGCTTTTAGTGTGCGCGAAAAAAGCTTCGCAACATTTAACGAAGGGTTTTTGGCAAAGGTAACCTCATCGGCTTGTCGTTTTTCGTCAGACAGCCTCTTAGCCTCTTCAAAGATTTTCTGGATCACGGGCAGGACGGAGGTGTCGTTTTGTATATGAAAACGACGGGAGAGTCTACGCAGTCTACGGCGGAATGATAAAGGGAGGTAGACTTCATCCTTGACATTAATTATTTTCTTACGGGGAACAAAACGAGAAATGAGTGGACCTAGAACTTTGTAAAAAGTATCAGTACAAACATCCGCATCCGAACATACAAAGAAGTTAGTCCAGTCGTGGGTATTTAGGTGTGTTAGCAATTCCCTCATATTTGCTGATCTGAAATCACAAAAAGCTATATTTTTTTGGAAAACGTTTCAGCAGCCTCTAGTTCTAGTGTAGAAAGAACTATAGTATGATCAAAATTCCCAAGTGGATCTAAAGGTGACACTGACGATTGCTGACAACCTCTACAAAAAAATAAGATCAAGTATGTTTGATCCTCAGGTGGGAAAATCAACTACCTGGTCCCACATGCCTATATCTATGGCCTCAAGTAGGTCTTCGAACTTTGCAGGACCGGAAGTTGGAAACCAGTGAACTTCAGGAAGATTGAAGTCACCTGCAATCAAGCAGTACTTCAGATTTAAGTCAGCTGCAGCGTGAAATGCCAGCGAGAGACAAAGATCGTAATCCTCGCTGGCATTGGGTGGGCGATAGACACTACCAACAAGTAAAAAGTAGTTATCTTTTAGGACTACTCGGAGCCAACAGCTCTCCTCTACCACGGTAAATTGGCAAAAGTCCAATGGAAAAAAATGTAAGTGGTTGCCTAACATAGATACAGCTTCCTCCGCCACGGCCCTCGTGTCGATCCTTCCGAATGTAAGCGTAGCCTAGAATAGAGAGTTCGGAGTCGGATACACAGGGGTGTTGCCCATGTCTCTGTAACTATTACAATGTCCGGGCGGTGGATGAAAACCATAGTCTGGAGCAAAAGGCATCTTATTAAGCAGAGATCTGGCATTGAGGACGATTAGTTTTAAGCGGGCACGTTTTTAGGTTTCTGAAACGGGACAATTAGGCTAATCAGGGTGACTGCCTTCGGCCAGAGAAATGCTCTTTTTCACTTGAACTATCTGTCCATCCCTTATTTTTGAGATTCGCCTCGCCATTGGTCTTTCGTGTTTTTCCAGTTCTATTATTAGCTGTCGCATTTTTCATTCGCTCTTTCAACCCATATTCCGGTTGAAAAAACACTTCAGAATGCGGACCCCGCAGGGTTGATTTTCTCTGTAGCAGGAGCTGTGCCTGCGCTTCGTTTTCCAAGATGATTTTAAGAGGTCTTGGTCGAGGATTTGAATCGGGTGTAGACAGAGCCTTCCCTATTCTATATGCCTTGAGAATATGAATGGACTCGCCGTCCGTCAGCAGCGTTTTTGCATACAATTGAAGGAGTTCCAAGTCATGTTTAAGTCGCTCCTTAGGAATAATTGAAGCTGACTCCGGGACACCTTTAATGACTACATTCTGTTTTCGACTCAATCAAGGGCCCATTTGCTTAGACAGTACTTTCCTGGTGCTAACCAAATATAAATTCTAAATTCTAGATATCCCCTCTGTATTGCCTATAAGAGAGAGGAAAAACTTTAAGTCTTGCTAGGCGGCCCTCATAGGGTAGGCATTCCAATCCTTTGACTAGTTTCGTTGCCATCCGTTGATTTTTCTCCAGCAGAGCGTAGTCATGTTTCGTCCAAGGGCGCCACGCCTGAACGCAATATTCCAACACCGGCCGGGTCAATGTTCCAAACACGCGCCCAAAAAGCTCTCCGTCAAAATTAACGAAGGACCTCCTGATTGCGCCTAAAATAAACATAGCTTTCTTTGCGATATTCGCACAGTGCGACGATGGTTTGAGAGTTGGTGTTATCCGTATACCCAAGTCCTTTAGAATATTTACCCCCTGGAGTTGGTGACCACTGATGAAGTACTGGTATTCAAACCTAATCATCCTTCTGGAACTAGACCGCAGTCGTATTATTTGGCATTTGTTAAGATTATTTTATTTTATTTATTTATTGCCAGTTTACAGGCAAGGTTCAGGAGCCACTCATCACACCATGTATGCAAGCGATCTAAGTTTTGTTGTAATTTCCGCGCATCCTCCGGTTTTTCAATCGAGTTCCATAACTTCAAATCGTCAGCGAACATTACCTTCTCGCATGTCAGACAATCCAGGCAGTCGTTTACGTATATCAGAAACAAAATGGGACCCAGAACGCTGCCCTGTGGAACTCCACTGTGAACGGTTTCCCAGTGAGACTTGGCGTCTCCGATACAAACACGCTGGCGCCTGTCTGTGAGAAAGTCAGCCAACCATTTGAGTAGGTTGCCAGTCACACCCATTTGACGGAGCTTAAATGGAGGGTCAAGCTGACAGTGAAAAAAACTCCTGATCGTTGTTTCATGTGTTTTCAGGAGAAAAAACTGCAGCTTATTGAGTAATTAAAGTTCTGAACAGGTACGCGTTAACACAGGTGCCCGTTGAAGAACCTCTCCATTCAGTGTTACGGATCCGGTATTCTGCACCAGCAGGTATGTCGGCGAGCGGCTGTTCGCTGTCGACTGAGAAATAAGCCGATTGAGGTCTGCAGAGCCAGTAAATTTACCCTTAGCATGAAGACCGGCACAGGATTCAGAGTCCGTGAACGCCATCAGAACCGAAGAGAGCTTCAACAGAGTCAGCACCCAAAAGTTTTGGAAGTTGTCCTGAATGTAGAAAACAAGTGACACTTCGCGTAAACAAGGGATAGCTTTGCTGAATTTTGATACTTCTCGGTAGCTTATTCCAGATTGCTATAGCGTTTACCGAAAAAAACTGTCGGTATCTAACTGTGCGTGCCAAAGGAAGAAATAAAAATACATCTCGATGACTTGTGCGCTGGGGATTTTAATTTTCCTGAAATTGACTGGATTTCAAACTTTTGTCCACCCAGATTTCAGCCTTCCCTCGATACCATTAATTTTTCTAATTGGTCCCAGCTTGTCCGTTCTTCAACGAGAGACAAGCATATTTAAAACATGATTTTCACTAACAACATTGCTCCCCTCTTCGTTGATTTTAAGCAGGGCCTCTTCCAAAGTGACCATACACTAATTCATTCTTGCCTTCCGATTGTTTCATCGAAAAATGCTAGTGCCGTTCGTACCTATCATGCTTTTGACCTCGCAGATATGAGCTTAATTAGTAACTTTTTGGACTCATTGGACTGGCAGCATCTCTCCTCCATGAACGACGCAGCAAGTCTTTGTGACTTCATGTCAGTCGTTTCAAATAACATGTTGGAACTTGTGCCAAACAAAATAGTCAAGCCCTTGTTAACATTGATCCCTTATGGTTTCGCCGAGTGCGGAAGGGACTCTTTCTATTGTTTAGGCTTTTGAATAGTCAAACATTTAATCCCCTTACCACTGTGGGACAGCTTGACCATCCTTGACACAGCAGTCATCGCAATTTCTTTTTATTTATTCCATTAGCTCGCACAGTTAAGTATCGACGGTTCTTTTCGATAAACGCCATGGCCATGTGGAATTAACTTCCCCATAATATAAAAGTCCAACGGAGTTATTCTTTGTTTAAGATTAACATTACTAGTTTTTTGCATTCAGAACAGTTTCCAAGAATTCTGGGCGCCGACACGGTAGAATCTGTTTTCCTGTTCGACGGAGTGCGCGGCATCTGAACTCGATCCCAGGTGTTATCTTGAGGGATACGGCACCGTCTCTGCAGCCTGCACCCGTTGACTTCTTTGGCAGACAGTGAGCGACCGCACACGGATGCTTTCTTGCCTGAGGCAGAATCCCGGTTCCTAGCAAAGACAGAGACTGCATACAGACTGCAATTGTGCGAGCCCTTCCCTGATCTGAATTGCTATCATCCTTACAGGCGGCAGTTTTTTCTCCTGAATAAGATGAAAATAAGAAAAACACTTATAATGATATATATTCAGGAGTTTTTTTCACTGCCAGCCTCTACCCACTGAATATTTCACCTGACAATGCCTGTAAACCGGTATTTAAATACAACTATTATTATTATTATTATTATTTCGGAATCCACCGTTCATCACTTTTTTTTGCCACGACTAAAGAAATTGAGGAAGCAGATGAAAGATCAATATACAAGTTCGTTATCTGTACATCTAAGGATCGCAGAGATTTTTGAATTAGCCTCTAAGATTCGTCTTGCACGTGACAGGCAGAGGGAATCTTGCGCACTCAGTGAGCCAAACTCTGCAAAATCTGTTGCTCAACTGTTCCGGCGTCGATCCTCCTCTAAACGAGGTTATGAAATTCCTGCATTACTAAACGAAGACAAGAACTTCGTTCTCGAAAGACTCTGACAAGGCAGAACTGTTTAGTTTGTTCTTTGAAAATCATCTTACGATGGAATCTGAACCGGTTCCGACGTTTCAGGCATCCTCATTTAATGTTATCAGCACTATTGATTTCTCCTTAGAACTAATTCGTAAGCAAATAATTCATCAAAATAACTCGCACTCTTAGGGGACTGACGGTATTCCAAACTCAGGTATTTTGAGAGTGCCGAGCTTCCCCCGATTGCTTAGCCATATATTCTCAGTTTATCTTCTAATCGGATTCTTTCCTGACTCATGGAAGACATCTATTATTCTTCCTGTCTTCAAGTCGGGATCTCGTACGGACGTAAATAATTATCGAGGCGTTCACAAAACCCCGGCTCTAGCAAAACAGCTTGAAAAAATTATCTTTAATCAAATTCTCGACTATTGCCTAGAAAAAAAGCTCTTAAGCGACTCGCAATATGGTTTTCTACCTGGGAGATCATGCGAAGTGTGTCATTTAGCTTTTCTTAACCTCGTCACTTCCCTTCGTAATGAGCAGCAGTCAGTGGTTGTGATCTACTTTGACCTGAGCAAAGCCTTTGACAAGGTACCTTACAGACGTCTTCTGGTGAAACTGGAAGCCCTCGGCATCCGGTCTCCTCTCCTTGACTTCATTGGTTCCTACTCTTCATTCTGTACATTAAAGAAATTTCAACTTTACTCACAAATTCACAATATTTCGTTTACGCTGACGATCTCCAGTGCATTTATTCCTTTTCTAAAGTCTGCCAATAGTTGCGTTGATAAAATCAACACTGATCTACTTATGCTCTCACGTTGGAGCTGTACTTGGCAGATGAAATTTTCTCCATCCAAGAGCAGTTTCATGTGTTTTGGCCCCGCCAAGCTTCCTGGACCCCAAGTATTTCAAAATAGTGCACTTTTAGGACGATCAACCATAAAAGACTTAGGTCTATGTTACACAAATAAGCCAGCATTATCGCCTCATGCAGATCGAATTTCTGCAAAGGCTGCACAGATATGTGGTTTTATATCACATAATTTCTTCCTTCCGGAAATAAAGTTAAACCTATGCCGCATGTTTGTTCTTCCTATCCTAGAATACTGCTGTCCCGTCTTTGGGCTGATGAACGCCTCTGACCGCAGTTAGATTTAAAAAGTTCAGAGGGTTTTTACTCGAAGACTATTTGCTCTTCATTTATCCAGTATCTCTTATACGGATAGATGCCAGTTAGCAGACATTAAATTTCTGTGGGTTAGAAGACTCGAAGCCGGTCTCTGCTTCCTGTTTCGCGTTAACTCTAGCCCAAATCTCCCACGAATTAACGCTCTCACTCTGGTAGATCGACCCTATGCCACTGGTAATTCCTCCATGATCATTCCACTACCCCGTAGCTCCACAGCTAACCGGTCTCAGTTTTCTGCCTCTAAATATGCCTTTATATGGAATAATCTTTCCACTGAAAATTAGGCTGTCGTCTACATTAGCTATTTTCAAAACCAAAGTACGAAAACATTTAACTTCGCAAGATCTAAAGTCCTTATTGTCTGTTTCCTTCCAAAACTCGCAACTTTTGGATTTTGAAAAGGGTCTTCCTGGTATTTGAGGCAGTTCCCTTAATATTATAGTGGTCTCTTATTATATTTCCATCATACTCTGCAGAGTCAATCTTTGCATTCACTTTTTCTTCCTCTCCTTTTAAACTAGCATTGCCAACTCTTGACAACCTTAATACTTTCCTCAGAATTTGCATCCCTGACGGTAGTCTCCAGGTTCTGTTGATGATCGAGGCGGGTTCTGATGGTTTCGTCTCTTTGGTGATGGACTATGCAGTCAGCCAAGTCACATCTCGATGATGATCTTGTGATCTCTACTGTCCCCTCTTCATTTCGACCATGTTGTCTACGATGAGTTCGTCCTCTCTCACCTCCACTGGTGTTTATGAACAGAAGATCTGACTGCTATATTATCTCTCACCCGACAAGCAGCTTTCTGAACCCTCATACGTTGTCAGCAACATCACAATACTATCATATTGCATTTAGCTATTATTTTTTAGTGAAGCAGTTTTTTCTCCTATTTTTTTTAAATTGGCGGCTCGCCGAACTCCGCCTCTGATTTAACACTAGGAGTTTTTTTACTGCTTCTGTTCCAGTTCACCGTATATGCCAAAGATTGTTGACTTTTGTTTTAAAAATGGCAAATCATTTTGCATCGGATATGTTTACCATACTACTCATTTCTGCTGTTCATATGGATGCTCACATGGTGCAGCAATTATCCACTTTGTATTTATTTAAACCCCGGTACTAAGTTTGTAATTATGGGGCCCTCTGGGCCATAAATATACAATTTATATATATATTTATTTATTTATAGTTCTTAGTTCAGTCATCTTTATAACGTCTGACCTCGCGTTGAGTGAAACTATACTAAGCGTATTTGTGAAACACAGACTACGTTCATTAGTGTTTCTAAAAAAGGAACACTTTGTGGAAGAGAATGAAACTGTAGGGAAGAAGGTGTGGGTGGAAGGTAAATTTCTGCTGTCTGCAATTTGCTCAGCTGTTCCCGTTAACTTTATTAGGATTATTGTACAGAAACATATTTGGGTGGTATCCATTCAGAGGAAGACTATTATTTGCGTTAGCGAAAATAGCAGAGGCCTTAAATCGGATGTTGAGGAATATTGGAATAATATGGGGGATAATTAGAATGGAACAAATGGTTTTTGAAAACTGTTACCATAAGGGGTATATTTAACTAATAGGGGAGCCTGAGAAATTGTTTGGTTGGGATACTGGCTAAGGAAATTTTGGGTATGTATGGTAGATGCCGGAGGGTTGGGAGGTTCCATAACTGTAATGACGTTTTTATTTTTGGAACTTAAATTATGAGCATACTTAGACTTGCCCGGGGTATTGATAAGCTTATAAACTGCGTAACCTGCGTAACCTGCAGCTCAGGAATACGCTCAGCTTAGTTTAACTCAATGCGATATCAGTTGTAAATAAGATGGCTGAGCTTAGAACAGTAGCCTTTGAGCTTGATTCAGATGTGCTGTGCATCACTGAATCCTGGGCTCACTCTTTTATTTCTGACTCGACGCTTGCTATAGATCATTTCAATGTGTACCGACAAGACCGTGCTGAAAAACGTGGTGGTGGTTGCCTCCTTTATATAAAGTCATCCTTTGTACATTTCCCTTTTCAGCTGAGCATTTTGTCCTTTTCTGGAAATATATGCTTTGCTTCAGTCATCCTCCCGCACAATAAAAAGCGGTAATCTGCTGTGTCTATAATCCCCTGTGTTATTCTGGCAATGAAAGCGAGCTCTCTGCAGCAGTCATCGCAATGTCTTTTTATTTCTTCCATTAGCTCGCACAGTTAAGTATCGACGGTTCTTTTTGATAAACGCCATGGCCATGTGGAATAAACTTCCCCATAATATAAAAGTCCAACGGAGTTATTCTTTGTTTAAGATTACCATTACTAGTTTTTTGCATTCAGAACAGTTTCCAAGAATTCTGGGCGCCGACACGGTAGAATCTGTTTTCCTGTTCGACGGAGTGCGCGGCATCTGAACTCGATCCCAGATGTTATCTTGAGGGATACGGCACCGTCTCTGCAGCCTGCACCCGTTGACTTCTTCGGCAGACAGTGAGCGACCGCACACGGATGCTTTCTTGCCTGAGGCAGAATCCCGGTTCCTAGCAAAGACAGAGACTGCATACAGACTGCAATTGTGTTAGCCCTTCCCTGAGCTGAATTGCTATCATCCTTACATCCTTTAATATAGAGAAGACAACCACCACCACGCTTGCTAATGCGGTCTGGACGGTCGAGATCATACTTGTCTATGACAAGCAAAGAGTCAGAAATTAAGGGATGGGTCCAAGATTGAGTTACACATAAAACATCAGGCATTAACTCGAAAGCAATGACTCTCAGTTGGGTCATCTTATTTAAAACAGATCTAGCATTAAGTAATATGACAGCTAGCGTATTTCGAGTATCCAAACTAGGGTTATCGTTACTTATAAAAAAGGAAGACGTGGTGGTGGGGAAGTAAACTGTAGAGGGAAGGTGCGGGCGGAAAGTAAAATTGCTGCTGTCTACAATTATCTAAGCTGTTACTGCTAACTAAATTATGATTATTGTAGAGAAACAGATTTGGGTGGTATCCATTGAGAGGAAGGCTACTTTCTGCGTTAGCGAAAATAAGAGGCCCATAAATAGGATTTTGAGGAATATTGGAATAATATGGGGGGAGAATAAGATTTGAAAATGGAACAAATTGTTTTGGAAAACTGTTACCGTAATGGGTAGTGTTAAATAATGGCTTTTGATAGTGGCTTAAATAATAGCTTTTGAGTTTGACCCAGATATTATGTGTATGACAGAATCCTAGGCTCATGCTGTTATTTCATACTCAAAGCTCGCTTTAGATAATTTTAGTTTATATCAACATGATCACTTTGAAAAACGTGGCAGTGGTTGTCTTCTTTAAGTTGAATCATCACTTGTATATTACCTTTACGATCTTAGCATTTCTTCGTTTTTCAAAAATACTTGTTTTGTTTCAGGCATTCTCCAGCCCAAGAAAAGAAAACCATAATTGGTTGTGTCTATAATCCTCCTTGTTATTCTGGCAATGACGGTCAGTTCTGTGAACTCTGTTAAAAAGTTATAGAAGCTTCGTTTGATATCAAAATAATCGTAGGAGATTTTTGCTTGCAAGAAATGGACTGGCATGCAAATTAAAGAACTTGTTCAAATGCGAAGCTTTCCCCTCTCTCATATGTTGTAATGTCACCTCGAGGAAATTCCGCAAATGGAAGGCTGACATTTTGAAGCCAACACCTGTACCTTTTTTCGTATATTTTATGACAAAATGCGATCTATTGCAACAAACCTGGCTTTTATGACTTAAGTTTTGCGTTTTTTATCAGATAGTCGAAAAGTTTTGACCATTTTTGCCAAAAAAATAAAATGAAGACAGGAGAACAGTGTAGGTTCAAGTGGGAGGCCTTGAGGAGTTCCACAAAGAACCGTAAATGATTCTGATTCTAGTCTGTATGTGCACACAGGAAATGTCCATTCTCTCAATGAATCCGATACCCAGGCAAATAAATTTCTCATAATTCAGTTCAGTTAAGTTTAGAATTCCATGTTCTCAGATTAAATTAAATAAATGTACGCGATTGCCATGCACCCCTAGGATTAAAAGATTATCATTCTTCCAAATAAGCTATATTTATCAAAATAAGCGTACCTGTGAATAACCATGTTGGACACTGGCAACGATTTCTTTGCGTTTATAGAATTACATGAACAGTTTTTGGTAGATCTTTTCAATACATTACAATTAGCGCGTGTTTACATTAGTATTATTACCAAATGATAATCGCTCGAAGGTGATATTCTACATCCAAAGACAAAATGAACTTAAACTATTTGGCTCAGGATCTTTTTGCGATTGTGTTCTAAGTGAGCACTAACCAATATTTCTTTTAAGTATTGACTCTTCGTATCCTTACTTATCCGCATGAGCCAATAAGTACCCGATTATTGATTGGTGTTACTTTTAATATCCTCGTGCAAAAAACAATGGCTGTGGACGAGGAAAGCTTGCCGGCGTTTGGTGACTTGCAAATTAGCGAGAATCTTCAAGGTTGGGGTCCTTCAGAGATTCCGGATGGCTTCAAAGACATGCCATTTCAACCGTTCTCAAAGGATACCCGACTAGGAAAGGTGGCAGACTGGTGTGGGACTATTTATCCGGATTCGAAATTGAAAAGTTGTTCTTTTCCCAAAGTAATGTTTTAGATCGCTATACCGTTCAGTATGGTGGTGGAGCTCAATACGCTTATTATCATGACGAAGACGATAGCAATTTCCAACTTGCGACCAGTGGAAAAGATTCAAGATCTGGTTCATTTCGGCCGCGTTATAGACTGCCCTTCGTAAGTAAAACTGATAACGAAGTCTGGTAGCTGTTTATAAGTTTCAAAAACTTTGGCCCTCTTTACATTCTATTTATGCAGTTTGGGGAAACTGTTTGAATTTTACCACGAAACATTCCTACCCGTTTGCTTGAAACGCAATTTTTGATAGGAAGTTTGTACATTTTCTGAAATGTTTTCTCCTAGAGAGAATCCTAATGCTGCGTTTCAAGTCTATCAGTGGTTTCAAAGTAGTTTAAGTCAGTATTCGATTTTGTTAAGGGGCAGATGGTGTAAGTCGGTTCTAATTTTGGCCAAGCTGCTTAGAGAGCGGGTTCGGTAAACATACTGTGTAGATGCGTACTCTCTTTGAAAATTAGTTAACTGATGAATGTACTTTCCCTCCTAGGTCATACGCACAAAACTATACCTTATAAATTTTTAAATGTTTATTAAGTAGAGTACTTGTATGCCATTCGCTGATGTTCCGACCAACATTCAACTGTACGGTCGTGCGTTCAAATTTATTGATAGTGAACCGTATAAATGATTGCTATGTGATCACGTATCTCCGGCACTGCAGGTAGACCAACAAAAGAACAAGTATTGTGAACCTAAAGACAGTGAAGGCTCGCTGGTATGTAACTTTTTCTCACAGGTTCTACTCGGTCTAACGGCCAAGTAGAATCTGCGAGAATAAGTTAGGTGTTCAAAATTTCTCGACCTATAGCAATCACTCCTACAATGCAAAACTGTTCGAATTTTTTCACCGCGAATACCTAACAGAGTCACTTTACTTCACATGTTTCAAGGGGGGCTTCTCGCGCATCACATCGAATAATAAGGCCTTTGGGATTGCCTGTCGCAATTTTCACCGGAATTCTCCGTTTACGGTAAGGGTTTGATCGTGGTGTTGACCGAGTATTGCTGGTAGTTTGCTGGTGAATTGTAACTCAAACGAATAGTGGCCCCCGCCATAGACTGAGTTGCAGATGCGCAAGATTGAATCAGTGATCATACTGGTCCGTGGCATGCGTTTATCGGACTGCGCTGAGTTCATAAAAGCTTCTTCTCTGCTGCCGTACATGTGTGAAGCAAGCCTTAGACGTAGAACTTCAATCCTTCTCGGAGACTGGGCAAAATCCCCATCACAAGCTGACTGAATAGCCCGGACAGCACACTGATGCATGACAGAGAGAAGAGAGATGGATAGTGAGTTCGACCTTAGAATATCCATATTTACGACACCAGCATATTTCCAAGTTTGATAAATTGGACGCATTTGTATATGTTGTATCACGTCAAGACTCGTATATTGGAAGACTGCCAATTGACGTGATAACTGGGTCTCTCACTAGAATGAAACTCCGGCTGCAATGGATCCTCTTTAATGTGGCCTTTCTGGCATCCTGCCACGCGTCAAATCAAAATCGCGCTGACAAAGGCCTGGCATATGTTGTTGGATGTCAAGTCATGTGTGACACGTAGGTGGGCCGTCTAGCTTTGTCAGCCACTTCGCCCGAACCCACTTCCGATCGTTTTCGACCCTGTCTTGCCATCAGAGCCAGTTGGCTGAGGAAGGAGAGCGTGCAGCAAATACTGCGCAATTCACCCTTGTTGCCCTTACCAATGTAGGGCATATGGCGCACATCCTCGTTTACAGTGGTCGAACTGTAAGGTGTGCTTACGCAGCATCGGTGTCACCTCTTAAAAATCCAGTAGTACTTAATTAGTAAGGCAAATGTTGGTGATATGAGCCGTAACGATTAACACAGCCCGAGTTATGTTTACGCGCCACAACGCGACCGTTTACTCTGCAAGTTGGGAATTACTATAAGGTACTTAGTAAATCTTTCCTTTCTAGCAAGGTAGAGTGCTCACAGTGAATACACTTTTTTCAACGGCACGCCGCCTTGGTTTCATCCCAACGCCTACCATTATTCAGCTTTATGCTTCCCTACACGTTATCCTGTCCACTTATTTCCGATCTAGGAGTCTGGTTTGTATGGTATTGTTTGGTATAGTTTGTTTTTCTCAGTTTTAGCATTTCACTTTTCTCTGATTCGAGTTAGTAGTGAAAGAGAGGGGAAGTACTTATGCGCTGTTTCGACTTTATAAGCAGCTTAGCCATACTCGCTGGAGCCCGACACATGCTTTGATTTTCTGCCATTGCATGACGCGTGCCTGCTCATCATTGAGTCCTACAACTTTCCACGTATGGCTTTTCGTATATTATTACTCCGGCTTTTCAATGGTAAGCTTCGTTTCGTCGGAATTTGATGTTCGAACTAGGACTTAAGCTCTTGCCAAAGGCCTTATGTTCCGCCCGACATTGATACAGATATTTTTACCGAAATTGATCTGCTTCAGGTGGATGGTTGTGTATCATGAGTTTGAATTATACTCCTAACTACTACAACATCCGCTGTTACCACTAATGCTACCTTAGCACCCGTGAATTTTACATGGTCATTCAACTGAAGTTGATGGCACTTGAGCCTGAAAGACTTTGTCCTAAAGTCATTACTTTAAGTTCACAAATTGATACCAGATCGATATGGGAGATTACACTTGCTCCTTTTAAGGATTTTCTGCGCCCCCTTTAAGGTTTTTTGGCGTTGATGCGCTCAGGAATCCTAGCCTTGCAGACCGATAGCCAAATATCGCCTCCTTGTCTCCAGCTGTCGCTCGTAACTTTCTCCGTATGCTCCGAAGTGATAACGGTCTAATTTGGCTTGTCTTACGAGTCCTGCTTCGAGTTATATTTTTGGTACTCTTTCACAACACTGCCTTTTTTCCTACAGCGAATGCGTAGGGGTGGGCAATTTGGTCCGGGCTGGGGCCCTGGCGGTGGTCGTGGTGGTCCAGTCGGTGGCCAGTACATGTCACTGGGCAACTTCGGTGGCCGTCAGCGTCGCTATCCCATGAATGACCGTGATCGAATGGCCATGCAGAACCAACAGCGTCGTGGTGGTCAGGGATGGCAAGCCAATCGTCGTGGCGGTTGGTCTGGTGGTCCCGGTGGTAATTGGCGTCAAAATCCAAATGACTACAACCGCCGAATGAACCGACAACCCAAGACAGCCTCTGTCCAGGTTAAGGAGGATTGGACGCTGCTCGATGAACTCGAATTCAGCCGTTTGGCTGCTCTTTCCTTGCCTTCCGTAAAAGAGCCCGAAAACATGTAAGTTTGAATTCCTGCCTTTCAGTATCATATTTCTGCCTCGCCCCGCAAAGTCTCATTCTGTTGCACGTTGCATTGGACTTTTGACCATTAAGATGCTAGATTTACCGCATTGTGTGGCGGTGCGCCTAGAGGCAGCTCCGTCCCCCCGGCCACCTGTGCCCTCTCTCGCCTCCGATCATCTTGACATCGGGTCAAGGTGAGGGAGAACGAACTAGCAAGGTAAATGCCGCGCAAGTCTACTGCCACTATGATTTCATTCATGCGCAGTAAGGATGTACGATTTTCGTTTATCCTTATGAAAGTTCCTGCCGCGCAGTGCAGATGTAGCCAGTGCATATACGGCTTAGTTTTGTAGCTCGCTAGATCCCCACAAGCATGTTATCTTAAGGCATTTCTAAGCACACGCAAGATTATGCGCGCATGCGCACGTGCTTTGGACACACCAAATACGAAGCCTACCTTTATTCCTTTCATTCTCTTCGTGGTAGCTCGGGTTGGCAGAGATAATGCACACTTTGCCGAAGACATTTATCTGGAGGCCTACTTGAACTGATGCGGATGTATGAGGTCTGTTGATAGTACATCAGTTATACATGTCTGAGCGCAAGTCAAGTTTGATCTAAAGTGTGCTTTAACAGAGTATACGGTCTCAAATAGCGTACACGTCCAGCGCTTTATTGAGAAAGTTGTTGCTATCTGTTGGTGCAGTGGCCTTAGATCACACGTCTTCATGGTTACCATGTATGTTTTGGTTCAGAACTAACGCCCAGCTGCGCCCTATCCCCCTACTTCAGCATGGAATGTGGTGCCGTGAAGTTTTATGACAAAACCTACGACGCCGTCACAACACGCAACGAGAAACCCCTGGTCCGTTTCAGTGGTGTTGTCCACGCGGTCACAACCACGGAAGATCCCGTTATCCAGAAACTTGCCCGCGAATCCAAAGGCAACGTCTTCTGCACTGATAAAATGGCCCAGGCAATCATGTGTGCCCACAAGTCTATAGACTCCTGGGATCTGATAGCCATCCGTATTGCTGACAAACTCTTCTTTGATGTGCGCCCAGACTCCAACTTTGGTAGGTTTCGACGCATTTTTTCCATGATGTGCCCGATTCCATATTAGTAAACTTCCAGTTGTTTCCATTTTCAATACAGTGGATGAATGCTTTTTAGAGAGTTGCACGGATTAGTCCTCAGACTCGCAGCCTACGCTGATAATGCCATTTCATTTTTTTCTCTCCGAATCTTTAGACCTCGTCACGGTTGCGGAAACGGCCGCCGACCCGCCGAACGAGGAGCCTGGACACATCAACTGCCCCGAGAAGTTGGCTCTGGAGGCCACTTTCATCAATCTCAATTTCCCACAGCAGGTTCTCAACAGTGTAAGTCTAGTTTCCAAAATGTCCCATAAATCGACTGAACGTTAGCTCACAACTGAGACTTAATACGGTGTCGCATCCCTGAAACGTCGGTTCGAGAACACGAGATTGGCTCATCCTGATCTGAAACCGAGACATGGCCTGCTGTCGATGGCGCGAAATGACCATTCCAACTCCTTTTTGCGTCTTTCCGAATGCTGTCAGTAATTCTCACTTTTCCAGGGCTGTTAAAACGATGCCAACGTTTGTCGTCATAACTGTTGGTTTATTTAATGTTGCTTTAAAGTCGGGTGGTGTGCACCTCAGTACTGTTGGCGTAGGAGCGGGAAAAGAGCATGTGAGGCCAAAAATAAAGCACCCATTGCCACGGCAAATCAGCCTATTCCTCGGTACACTAAATCCGGCCTACTTCACTCTATAGGGACGCGCTAACAGCCGTGGCTTGGAAGGTTGCTAACTAAAGAGATAACTTTTTCCTTGCAGTCGGTACTGCGTGTGTATGTAAAGTGATTGACTGGAGGGCTTTACGTAGGCCTGGTAAATGTAACTGCGATCAGGTTTTGTTTGGTACGCGCAGTTCTGTCAGCCACCGCGTTTGAGCTCACCTCCGGTCGTCTTCGCATTGCTTTGCGACCGGAGCAAGTTAGGTGAGGGAAGAGAGTGCGGTAGATGCCTTGCAAGTCGCCGATGTTGCGTCCAACTTGAGACATGCGGTGGACCTTGTCGCTTCCGACGCTGGTACCGGTGAGAACGTTGTGTAGGTCGATCTGCAGTCTTACCCCTTCGTCTGGAGTCGGTAAGTGAGTGTGTAGGCCCCAGATGCTCTGATGGGTCAGTTCACAGAGAACTGTGGTGACTGTAGAGGCGACTGGCAGTACCTGTGGTATCTGAACTGGTAAACATTTTCCTCCTTCACGCCAAAAAGTTTAATGTCAATTTACTAACTTGCATTTGGCACACGCCGCCCCCCTTCCTCTGTCACAGGGGTGTTGGAATTCTAACTGACAAGTCGTGGATAAGATCCGCAGGGAGTTGCACTTAAAGGGTTGGGTATAGCTGACTGATGACAGCTAGAAAGCCGGAAATGACTATACCGGTAGTCTTCATCTGCATTCATTTTTTTATGATTATTCTGCATGAACTTTCGTCTGCGAATATTTCTTTTAATTTATTGTGCAAAGTGCAGGAGACGTAGTTAGACAGGAGTGTTAACGAGATGGCGACTTCGCAAAATAAAGCCAAACGATTCATCCACTGCATTTTATTCAGTGCCACAATTAATGTAAAATAATAACTATTGAAAGCAAGTTAGTAGTATGTGTAATGTTATTACGGTTTCATTTGATGGAGGTTTCGGGAGCTCTGGGCCACCGCCAATACTCCTCCTTTCACCCTTCCCCCCTTCCTCTGTCACAGGATGCCCAGACCTACACATTCCCGAACAAGAACCCTTTCATCGACGCAGACGATAAGGAGGAGGCTGAGAAGGTCGCATCTGTTGGCTACCGCTATCGCAAATTTGATCTCGGCGGCAATATTCAGTGCGTCATTCGGTGCGAGGTGGATGCCGCTCTGCCGGAAACCGCCGGGCAAGAGCCCAAGAAGAAGAACGAGAAGATCCCCCTTCCCCGCTTTGCTTGCATCAAAGCGCTCAACGAGTTTGACCACCGGGTAGGTGCCTTTGTTGTTGCTGGTGTTGTTTTTGTTGGTAGTGGTGTTGCTGCTGTTGTTGTTGTTTGTGGTGGTGTTTTTGTTGCTGTTTTTCAAATGTGTTTTTGATTCGAACAAACTACTTAGCTAACTTGTTCATATTGATTTTCACGCAACCTGATCCAAGGATGTTTTAGTCATGTAAGGATGCCGGCTTACGAATGATTTTCCTTCTAACCGTCTGCAAAAAGCATACTCTATAAAAATACTACTTGGGTAGTATGCACTTTTCTCCTTGCTTTTCCATGCCCCTATAAATTTTAACATATTTCATAGAAAACAAACGAAAATATTGTTTCTTGTGTTCGCTTGATGGCAAAGTATACTTTCAAATTTTATACTTGATTATAAAAAAATTTCTTATTATCATTTTTTCAAAACCGTTTAATGCTCATTCATAGTACATCGTATCCGTCAATTTATTAGTGTTGCCGATGAAGTATACAATACGATCCACATCCATTGAATAATTTTATGAGAACTATGTAACCTCTCCTCATAGCATGGAACAAGGTGTGGTCTTCCTTTGACAGAATGTAAACAGCACCTAGTTTGAAATCCTTGAAGTCAAGTGTAACGGTCTGTTGAGTTAAACATTATTCGGCAGTTTACAAGGTTCCTTTAAAACCGAAAGATACCCCTTCTTTAATTATTACATTCGAGGAAGACTTAATTGGCTACCAAACGAGTACAAGAAAATTATTTTTGTGTATCTTTGATATAGAATATTTTTTCAAATTTTTAAGGACTTAAAATCAATTAGAAAACGCATGCTACTTAAGTAGACAGTTTTTACAAAGCATGCTTTTTGCAGGTGGTCATGAAGAAGCTCGTTCAAAAATCCGGCATTCCTACGTGACTGAAATATCTTTGGATTAGGCTGCACGGTAATTTGTTCGAACCAAAAACATGTTTTAGAATTTCGGTTGACATTTAATGAGATAGGAAATCTACTGTAATTATAAAAAAGGACTGAACTCTGTATTTCAAACACTGTACAGTTGTTGGCTCTCAAAAAGAAGTTGAGCAACCCATTCCACCTTTTTAACAATTGTCTGCACACAAAATCACTGATTCTATAAACATTTTTGCGTCGTTTATCTCCAAGGTTTTGATTATTCGTCGAAACCCATGTAGCACTGAACAGATTAATATTATATTTACGTGGGTTTGGAGCAACATCATTGAAATAATGTCGACTTACCTCAGGCTCTAGGACATGTTATTTTCTTATCAGCGAACTTTCCAATCACATCTTCTATTGCTTCTCGAAATAAATCATTTTTTCAGAAAAAATGGAAGAAGATCGCAAATGAAACGACAACTAGCTGTTGGCTCGGTGGTTAGGGTGTTGGAATTCTAACTGACAAGTCGTGGATAAGAGCCGCAGGGAGTTGCACTTAAAGGGTTGGGTATAGCTGACTGATGGCAGCTAGTAAGCCGGAAATGACTATACCGGTAGTCTTCATCTGCATTCATTTTTTTATGATTATTCTGCATGAACTTTCGTCTGCGAATATTTCTTTTAATTTATTGTGCAAAGTGCAGGAGACGTAGTTAGACAGGAGTGTTAACGAGATGGCGACTTCGCAAAATAAAGCCAAACGATTCATCCACTGCATTTTATTCAGTGCCACAATTAATGTAAAATAATAACTATTGAAAGCAAGTTAGTAGTATGTGTAATGTTATTACGGTTTCATTTGATGGAGGTTTCGGGAGCTCTGGGCCACCGCCAATACTCCTCCTTTCACCCTTCCCCCCTTCCTCTGTCACAGGATGCCCAGACCTACACATTCCCGAACAAGAACCCTTTCATCGACGCAGACGATAAGGAGGAGGCTGAGAAGGTCGCATCTGTTGGCTACCGCTATCGCAAATTTGATCTCGGCGGCAATATTCAGTGCGTCATTCGGTGCGAGGTGGATGCCGCTCTGCCGGAAACCGCCGGGCAAGAGCCCAAGAAGAAGAACGAGAAGATCCCCCCTCCCCGCTTTGCTTGCATCAAAGCGCTCAACGAGTTTGACCACCGGGTAGGTGCCTTTGTTGTTGCTGGTGTTGTTTTTGTTGGTAGTGGTGTTGCTGCTGTTGTTGTTGTTTGTGGTGGTGTTTTTGTTGCTGTTTTTCAAATGTGTTTTTGATTCGAACAAACTACTTAGCTAACTTGTTCATATTGATTTTCACGCAACCTGATCCAAGGATGTTTTAGTCATGTAAGGATGCCGGCTTACGAATGATTTTCCTTCTAACCGTCTGCAAAAAGCATACTCTATAAAAATACTACTTGGGTAGTAAGCACTTTTCTCCTTGCTTTTCCATGCCCCTATAAATTTTAACATATTTCATAGAAAACAAACGAAAATATTGTTTCTTGTGTTCGCTTGATGGCAAAGTATACTTTCAAATTTTATACTTGATTATAAAAAAATTTCTTATTATCATTTTTTCAAAACCGTTTAATGCTCATTCATAGTACATCGTATCCGTCAATTTATTAGTGTTGCCGATGAAGTATACAATACGATCCACATCCATTGAATAATTTATGAGAACTATGTAACCTCTCCTCATAGCATGGAACAAGGTGTGGTCTTCCTTTGACAGAATGTAAACAGCACCTAGTTTGAAATCCTTGAAGTCAAGTGTAACGGTCTGTTGAGTTAAACATTATTCGGCAGTTTACAAGGTTCCTTTAAAACCGAAAGATACCCCTTCTTTAATTATTACATTCGAGGAAGACTTAATTGGCTACCAAACGAGTACAAGAAAATTATTTTTGTGTATCTTTGATATAGAATATTTTTTCAAATTTTTAAGGACTTAAAATCAATTAGAAAACGCATGCTACTTAAGTAGACAGTTTTTACAAAGCATGCTTTTTGCAGGTGGTCATGAAGAAGCTCGTTCAAAAATCCGGCATTCCTACGTGACTGAAATATCTTTGGATTAGGCTGCACGGTAATTTGTTCGAACCAAAAACATGTTTTAGAATTTCGGTTGACATTTAATGAGATAGGAAATCTACTGTAATTATTAAAAAGGACTGAACTCTGTATTTCAAGCACTGTACAGTTGTTGGCTCTCAAAAAGAAGTTGAGCAACCCATTCCACCTTTTTAACAATTGTCTGCACACAAAATCTTTGATTCTATAAACATTTTTGCGTCGTTTATCTCCAAGGTGTTGATTATTCGTCGAAACCCATGTAGCACTGAACAGATTAATATTATATTTACGTGGGTTTGGAGTAACATCATTGAAATAATGTCGACTTACCTCATGCTCTAGGACGTGTTATTTTCTTATCAGCGAACTTTCCAATCACATCTTCTATTGCTTCTCGAAATAAATCATTTTTTCAGAAAAAATGGAAGAAGATCGCAAATGAAACGACAACTAGCTGTTGGCTCGGTGGTTAGGGTGTTGGAATTCTAACTGACAAGTCGTGGATAAGAGCCGCAGGGAGTTGCACTTAAAGGGTTGGGTATAGCTGACTGATGGCAGCTAGTAAGCCGGAAATGACTATACCGGTAGTCTTCATCTGCATTCATTTTTTATGATTATTCTGCATGAAATTTTGTCTGCGAATATTTATTTTAATTTATTGTGCAAATTGCAGGAGACATAGTTAGACAGGAGTGTTAACGAGATGGCAACTTCGCAAAATAAAGCCAAACGATTCATCCACAGCATTTTATTCAGTGCCACAACTAATGTAAAATAATAACTATTGAAAGTAAGCTAGTAGTATGTGTAATGTTATTACGGTCTCATTTGATGGAGGTTTCGGGAGCTCTGGGCCACCATAAGTTGTCTTATCTTCCATCTACTGCACTATTACAGATTACCGCCAATGCTTCATGAGTTTTGTTGACCATATAGATGCAAAAAAACCGTCCTAGTGCTATTATCTCGCTTTTACAGCCGGATTTTAACCAGCCATTAATTTCTCACCACTTGCCTGATCCAGTCATTACTGTTATGCGAACATGCGTCTTGAATGCTGCCAACTTCAAGTAGAAAATCGAATGCTTACAGCTTCTTTACTCGCAGTAGTAGTGTGCGCTTTGCACAGGTAATTATTTCGTGACGCTGATGCGGTCCAAATTCCTAGACACGTATTTAGCACACTTTCTCACGCATCTACCGAGGATTCCACTCATCACCGGGGGTCCCAGACGGAATGTGGTTCCCCGCCTCCAACTCGGGTAGGAAACGTTAATGCAAACGTACCGCCTCCGTCAAAGTTGTTAGTAGTTAGTCTCTACTTTCACGCTATTACTGCCCGTACGTTTATTGTTTACTAAAAAAGGTGTGAGAACCTCTTAACTATAATTGGCCATTTATTTTTTCGAAAAACCCCAACTAGTACTGCAGCGGAGTGAACTGGAGAACCAAACTGGATACCCAGCGTGGAGCCGTCATCGCCTCGGAGTTGAAGAACAACTCCTGCAAGATGTACAAGTGGACTGTTGGTGCCATAATCTCTGGTGCTGACCAACTGAAGCTGGGGTAAGCTTGTTTTGTCTCGCCATTGCCATAAGTATCGAGGGAAAACTGAAACCGTAACCGAACCTAGGGTAAACTTTCTGAACTTGTCCCGGGGGGGGCGGGTGTAGAGCCCGTTTTCAGGTGTGATATGCTGTCTGCGGCTGGGTGCTGCATCGGTAGCTTTTTAGGGAAACTCGGCGATTTGTTTTCACATGCTCACACATTTGCAGCGCGTTAAGGCCTCGCCTGCGTTTATTCTTCGTATGTACGCGCTTAAACACACTAGCAATCATGCGGAAATGTTTGCGAAATTCGACACTCTTGCTCGACATCTTTTTGTGTGTGTGTGTGTGTGTGTGTGTGTTTGCACGTTTTTATCACGCACAGATTGCGGCTTTAGGCCATATCGACCACTGCGCTCGATATCATCATCATCCTCATCTCTGACAGCCTGACCTGCTTCTGCCAATTCGGCTTGTGGGAAAGGTGACACACTGTTTCATGTCGTGGAAGTCCACCTCAATGGAATCCGATGTACCACACGTAGGTCACCACTGCCGGTTTGGGAGGGTTACAGTTCTCGCTGCTTTTGACTTCTGAGCAGTTTGTATTTCGGTAGGACCCCCTCACTTTCCTGTCACAGTTGAACCACCAGACATTTGGTGCCCTGCCGAGCGGAGTTATCTGAATATTTGATCGAACTCTCCTACTAAATTTAAGATTATCCCGGTCTATTCGATCAATGTTCTGCTAATGTTAATGACAGTAGAGGTGGCACATCATCAACTCGGCATCTTCCTATTGCATCCTCAGTGACTAAAATCTTGTTTCAAACAGGAATAAGGGGGTGTTATCTCATTAAAGGTTGAGACTCACCCCTACTGAGGACCATAGTTATATCTTTTGACAAGATTCTTCCTACTGGTGCCACTATTCTGATGATTTTTTTTCTTCCTACTCCTTCTGCCTAGCTTCGTGTCACGGGTCAACCCCAAGGACACTTCCCATCACGTGATCCTCGGTGTTCAGGACTTCCGACCGGGTGACTTTGCACAGCAGATTAATCTCAACATTGACAACTCCTGGGGCATCCTTCGCTGCATCATCGACTACTTCATGAAGTGTGAACCTGGCCAATATCTGATGATGAAGGATCCAAACAAGGTGAGGCAGAGTGTTTTCATTTTTTTATGTTGCGATCCAATTTTTTACTCACCTCCTACAATCAATGACCAATCTCATAAAATGATAACCAAAAGTCAAAATTTGTGTTTTTATGCCTGCCAGGATGCCGCCTTTTAAATGTAAATCTTTTCAGTCGCTTGCGAAACCCACACTTAACAGTAAATGTCCACGTAATTCATATCCATTTTACTTTTGATTTTCGATTCCCTTTATAAAATTTAAGAATATTATTCTTTTTACTCTTTTGGTAGTAAATCACGTCTTTTTCCAGTTCTATAATCAACAAAAATTTTTCTACTACGAGTCTTTTGAAGACCGTTCAAATATCCATTCAATTAGCTTCGTATCTGTATGTTCATTAACGCCTGTCATTAAATTTACAGCGTAGTCCATATCCGCTGCAGATTTTTATGTACACCGTATGGTATCTTCTTAATGGTTTAAAGAAGTGTATGATTTTCCTTGCACTGAATGCATACAACTCGGAAACCTTAAGTTCTTTGGAAATTGGAATACTTTTATAAAGCGTAAACATGCCCTTTCTTCGAGTTTGAATTTTGAAGGAGACGTGATTTGCTGTCAACGTAGTACAAGAAAGAATAGTTTTCCTGATTTTTTTTCTATTAAATGTACACGAATTTGTTAAAGCATCAAAATCGATAGCAAAAGGCCTACTACTTTAAGTAGTCCTTTTGTCGTGTGGTTTTTGCAGGTAGGTGAAAAAGACGAACATTCAAAAAGCCGACATCCTGCATGCCAAACAGTCAGAATTTTGGGTAACCTTCACGAGTTTGGTCACCGATTATCCCCTCTAAAATAGCAGTTCGGTTAGTTACTATACCGACCTTGCTGGAGGTCGCATCCTTATTTGACCTCTTCCTCGTTTTCCCACAGCCAACTCTACAAATCTACTCGCTTCCTGCCAACGCCTTCGCCTCTGACGAGAGTGATGATTCCTCAGACGAGGAGCCTGTCAAAAAGAACTAACATCAATCACCGCAATTGAGTCTTTCGTCTCCCGTCATCCCCCCCCCCCCCAAATAAAGGATATTTTCACTCGAATTTCCTTCTCTCAGCAGTTGAACTGCTCAGCTCATCCAAAACTCTCAGCTGTATCGCACGTGCGCATGGGGTGTTTGACCATGGCTACTGATGAAACTATCCCTGCAACGAAGTACTCTGATCTCGCTGCGATAATATCTCGAGGAAAGCTGAGGTGTGAAAACCCTCATAGTGAGGAGCCTTTTCATGATGAGTTGGCCGCATTAACCCAGTAATGCCGGTTCGAGGCAATGACTCTGAAGAAGTCGATGCCCATACTCTTGTGTAACCTGTAAAAACCGATGCTTTTCATGAGCTGTGCGTACCTGGTTACCTCAAAACCAAAGTGCCAGTTAAATGCTCACACACGTTTCGCCCAGATTCTGTCGTTGCATGACACAGCTAAGTTATATGTTTTTTTGTTAGATGCTCCAATTTAGAGATTGTATCCGTGTCGTCAATGTGGTGTATTAGTTAGTCCCTATACATACTGTTGGCTTCCTCTGTGAAATAATGAATATTCCGACTGGGGCCTACGCCTATAAAGCCTGAAATAGTGATTAATTTTCGAGGAAATTAAAAATAAACAATCTTAGATAGGCGTTTACCGATCAGTTAGGGGACTTCCTTGTTCCGTTATACCTTGGGGCGCACTATCGAGCCTCGGCAGCAGCCGATGCGTGGCTAGAATATCATAGGTCAAATGACCTCACCGAGAAAGACAAAGGAAACCGAAGGGGCTACTTCTGGCCTATAAGCCGTCTTCAGCCACCCATACTCAATCCCAGGTGGGGCCCCGCCCGCGGCTCGAACTCGCGACCTGTTGATTAGAAGTGTAACGCTCTAACCATTGAGCCACGAGCTCGTCTTGCTGGTTTAGATCGGGAAAATTGCAATTTGTTGATGAAAGCTCACCGATCAGTAACAATACTCACTCATCCCGTTCTGCCTTGGGGCTCACTCTCGAGCCTAGCCAGTAGCCACACAGTGGATAGTATTATTGGCAGAATGACATTACCGACAGAGACAAGGGAAAATGGAATGGCCAATGCTGGCTCATTAGTTACCATCGCCCGTTTTAATCAACACCGGGTGGGGCACAGATCGGGGCTTGAACCCCCGACTCGTTGATCAGAAGTCCAGCTAGAGCGCTGGACTGAGCCACGGTCTCACCGGCGATTGGCCAGAACAATCGGCCACTTGGGGAACGCTCAGGCGAACACATTTTCCAAAGCCAGTGCCGGTGAGCCGAGCAATCATCACGCCAACACGGGTGACGAAATTTCAACGCATAAGGATCCGCATGCCAGCCATCAAACAATTAACGTACCGGAGCGCAGTCATCATCGCTGAAGGGGGAGCCGTTAATTACCGTATGCGTGCAGTAGCATAGCGACAGCATCCTGTAAATACTACGACTCCCTGTGTACGAATTACCCGTATCTGATGATGGGTTCGAGTTGGAATCCGATCTCATCTACTTCTTCTCACGGACTCCTTGTCTTGCCAGTTTAGATCCGGAATGTTAACAATGGTGTTCTTGTTGCCGTCGCGGGAGCCAGTGTCCTACAGTAATACGAGCTGTGCGCATCATAGCAAGCATGATGATCTATTTTGATGCATAGGCTGTCGGCCTAGTTTTTCAAAAATTATAGGAACCAATCATATTTATACTTTATATCATAGAAAATTCCTCGAAGTCTCTATGGCCCAACAAAACAGTGATTAGGGGTCAGCCTGCGGGAACTGCTAAAAACCAGCCACAAACAACATTGAAGCCCGTTCAAGGTTTCACTGCTGGGTTCATGATAGTAGGTTAATATGTAGCGCGGAAGCTTGCAACGACTATAGGTCGAACCATGTGCTTGTTTGCGCACGCCTCATAGCAACACTCATCCCCTCTTAAACTACCTTAAGCAAAACAACTTCATTTCATAAACCAGACTCTGGGCACAGACATGTTCAACGCAAAACCTAGTGTTAGAAAAGGCTGGCTGATGACGGCTAACAAGCCAGAAATAATCATTATAGGCTTCCTGGTCTTTGTGGATAATGTTCTTCAGCCGTTATGCTGTTTATGGCGGGGCTAGAGAGTGAGGCAAAGGCGAAAGGGGACAAGTGAACCCCGTAACCAATCAGTGAGCGCCTAGCCACAAATTCTGACTGCCTTATTTGCCAGGTCAAAGTTAAAGCATGGTCATCATAGAAGCGGGAGAGGGAGTTCTGCGATTTACCCACCACCTCAGTTGTCTACGAATGGTTCGATTTCCAGATGCTTATATCAGTAAAGAAGAAGGCTAGTCGAGCCCAGGAACAATTTGTTTATTATTTTGAGCTTTCGAACTGTGAACAGGAGTCCATCGCCAGGGCTAGCAGCAGCAACAGAAAAAGGCTACACTTACAGGGGTACAAGACAATCGACGATATATTACGCAAGTCTAGAGGTGACAGCACAGGGCTCGGTAGCCGGAGAAATGGAATGATTGAGTTTCCATTCGGGGGCCAGAATTCAAACAATTCTCGGCTCGCCTTGTTTACGGCATGGACGAGAATATTCATAGTTGCTCGACCAGCCTCCGTTTTTCTGTCCGGTGAGCTCGAGTTATGTTTCGGGACGGTGGTTTTCTCCGCCAACAGCCAGATAATGACTAGGAATGACCGTAAAGAGCATTGGTCTGAAACGACGACCTCTGGTCGAGAAGGCCTAGCGGGCTGCATTGGACGACTTTTGGCAGTATCGCGTGGCGACTCTACTGCTGACAACTCAGCCAAGGTCTAGGGCTGACGTCAGCTCCAATTCTATGGAACCTCTTAGGCAGTTTCATGTGACCCCTTTCACAGGAAGAAGTCAGGAACGTACTAAAATGGCCGCCTGACAAGAGGACGGAAGTGTCACCGGAGTCCAAATCTGGGGCACTTGCACTTTTGGGTAATGGCACAGGCATGGGGAAGTGGACTTGTTCCTGATGATCAGGGTTCGGTAATCTGCGCTCCGGTCTTCATAAAGGAAGATCACACAAATTGTGGTACTATGACACAGGCCTCGTGGACGCCGCCGTAAAAGTTTTCGCCACCGCCGATGACAGTAGGTGTGGCTGTAGGGCGAGACCAAATCAAGCTCTGTTACTTGCTGGACGTCGATGCACAGGTCGGCCACTTACACTGCAACGCGTTCCTAAATTCCGCTGTGTCTAACAATAGCCTTTTTAGCTTAATTTCGGCCTTCAATTCCGTCCATCCTGGGTCCCTGTAGCAGAGAGTGGAGCTAGACGATGCCCCCTAAACGGTCAGCATAATAGACGCGCTGGATGAGGACCAGATAAGAGCATGGCAGGCATTAATCAGGCTGAGTTTCCTTTGAAAAGGTCGAACATGTGGGTGGGGGCACACGTAGGTCATGTTAACGCCGCACCAACCACTTTTGCCATTTATGACACTCCCACTCCGTGGGATCACATTCAGATGTGGTGGCACGGTTAGGAGCATATCCGGACACGCCAGCTATCTGCGCCCGACCCCTGTCTTTGCACTGGGCACAGACAGGTAGGGAAAGAGAGGGAGAGTACAGTAACTACAGCGGAAGTCTACTATAACTGAAAACCAACTCACACGCCAGTCATCGTCACTGCACTACCCTGCTGAGGTGGAAATCGCCGAAATTGATGGTCGAACTAGACGGTATTCCAACACGAGTTATCGCTCTGACCAGGGCCTGCTGTCGTTCCACCACTTCGCAGGCTATAACTCCCAGCCGTACGATATTAGACAGGTTTGCCGTCCACCCTGCATAACTACGCCAGGGACTGGGTTCTAAGGACTCTTCACGCTGGCGCCCGTTAGCTGATCTTGACAATATAGTTTTGCTGGCATCTGGCTATGACGACACCGAGAATGCAGGCACATGCCATCGCTAAATCAGCCGATTTACTCCTAAACCAGTGTCTTCGAGCTGCATCCACAACTAGTAGAAGACACCCCTCTGGACTAATGGATGTAAACTCGGAGTAGACAGTTTTAAATACCTTGGGACTGTTTTTCGCGCTTTCGCAATCATTAGGCAACGTCTAGGAATGACTAAAAAGGTCCACCTGTATAGGACATCCGTTCGGTCAAACCCAAAGAGTTGTGAATGCTCGGTTGTGCGCAACGAAGTACATCAATCTCGTTGCGACAACACTGCGAAGAAATCGCAGGCGTGGTGGCACGTCCCTAGTAGTCCACTTCATGATCTCTGTAGCGATGCTGCTCACATACAGGCGTCGAAGACGAGGTTAACTGAAAACCTGGCTCGACAATATCCGTGGTATCGACATTCGGATTCCGTCGAAGGGCGACACGGGTCCACCGCGACATCACCAAGGTCGAAGCAGTTGTTAACGAGACGCTGTGGGAATCCCACCCTGAAAGGCAAGGAAGTTTAACGTATCCGATCCCAGAAAGATGAAGAATTGCCACGTCCATTTTTGTATATATATAAAGATATATATATTTCTTAGTAGGCGGTGTACACAAAAGGAGCTGCGTATTTTAATCTTCCTTTAGCCTCTCACGCCTTAGCAGCAGTAATCTTGTCCGACAGAGGTTGTACGTGAAGGAGAATCCTGATGATCTTCGACTGGGGCAGGGGGGAGGGAGGAGATGAAAAACAAAACGACCAAACAGCCGGGAAAAGCCCTCGTTTTATCCTAGAGGTAACAGACTGAATTTAAGGAAAATGGCAGGGGGCGAGGGGAGGGCAGAACGAAACCGTGGCAACGAGGAACTGTTTTGTTTTGTTCAGCAAAGCTGCCACCAAGGCAAAAACAAAGAAAAGGCCGGCGCACGGCATTAGTGAAAGAGAGGAAGAGAGAGAGAGAACAGAAGGTTAAGGGATGAGGCACAAGAGAAGACGGGAACAATGTCGAAAAAAGTCCCGCGAAGTTCAGGAACCAATGTCGATCGGACAGCTGAGACGGTACACAAGCCGGACTAAGAAAAGAAAGGAAACGGGCTAAAGTGAGATGGGCATCGCACACAGTACTAAAAAGAGTAGACGAGTCTTTGAAATTGCTTAGCGTCAGACATTTGCAACAGAACACTGTATGGTAGGACGGGAATGGATGAGTGGAAAACAGCGCAGAACAGAGGAAGAAGCAGCCATTTCCGCTTCTAAGTGTTCTACGACGTACAAAACCAGAGGGAAATTTCTAAAGACGTATGTGTCGAAAACATTCTACCTAACTCACAGAGCCTGACGGATACGTTTCGCACATGCTACAAGAAAAGCTTTATTGCCTGAGGGACTATTTAAAAGAATATATGATCATTCACGGTTACAGCTGACAGGGCGCCCTGCCCGTGGTCAAGTGCTACACGTCGCTATGCAACCGCCTGTGAGGGCTCTAGCCTAAGCTCCAGGGCACAACGGAACATACATGCTCCTTAAGCAGATCAGTGAGCCCCACACTATTATCATATTCCCGATCACAACCGACAAAACAACGAGCCCGTGGCTCAATGGTAGAGCGTTCGACTCAAATACCAAAGGTTGCGGGTTCGAATCCCAGGTGTGCCACACTTGGGATTGGGTATGACTGGCTGATGACGGCTAATAAGCCAGAAATGGCCATTCCGGTCTCCCTTGTCTTTGTCGGTTCCACCTTATCAATATATATATATATATATATATATATATATATATATATATATATATATATATATATATATATATATATATATAGCCGCACACTATCATCATATTTCCGATCGCAAACGATAAAACGTGGTTCAACGGTAGAGAGATCCTAACCAAACAAGCGAGGGTCACGCGTTTACTTGACTTCTATTATATGTATGTATGACGACAATGACGCCGACATCAGCAACTTACTCGCGGAGAAGAATGGACTACACAAAGCCTAAATGGACATTCGTACTGACGCCACCAAAGCAGCCTTCTTCAGAGTCCGCCACCTTGCGGGAGATGCAGGATGCCTGGATGATCTGAAAGGCCGAGGAAATCCAGGGGCATGCGGACCGCAAGGAAATAAAAAACTTTTTCAAAGCCATCAAGGCCCCTGCATCACGGGGACTGCACCGCAGTTCAGCTCTGACGACAAAAAACACCGCTGACAGAGAAAATCGCAAATTCTGAAACGCTGGGCCGAGCACTTTAGAAGTGTCCGTAATTGTTCATCAGCCATCTCCGATGCTGCTATTGACACTCTTTCAAGTAAACACGAACAATGCCCTGGATATGCCGCCTTCCCTACCAGAAATCATCCGGGCCGTGCAGCAGGTTTCCAGCGGTAAAATAATGGGATCCGACTCAATCCCGCCGGAAGTTTACAAGCACGACAGACCCCGGCTGATGGTAGGACTTACTTTATTCCGGGAGATGTGGGGCCAAGGACAAGTTCCTCAGGATTTCAAAGACGCAACCATCGTCCATCTTTAAAAACGGAAGGGAAAACCGGCAACTCTGTGCTAATCACAGAGGCATCTTGTTGCTCAACATCGCCGGGAAGATTTTCACCCGTATCCTTCTCAATCGTCTGAACGGTCACCTAGAGCAGGGCCTGCTCCCGGAAAGCCAATGTGGCTTCCGCCGACACCGCGGAACAACCGATATGATCTTTGTCACCCGCCAGCTACAGAAGAAGTGTCAGGAGATGCGAACCCACCTATACACTACCTTCGTGGATCTGACAAAAGCCTTTGATACGGTGAATTGCGACGGACTGTGGAAAGTCATGCATAAATTTGGCTGTCCTGAACGGTTCACGCACATGGTGCGTCAGCTTCATGACGGGATGTCGGCGCGCGTCACTGACAACGGGATGGTATCCGAAGCATTCGCAGTGACCAACGGAGTGAATCAGGGCTGCGTACTGGCCCCCACCTTATTCAGTCTCATGTTCTCTGTTATGCTGATGGATGCCTACCGTTATGAGCAGCCTGGGATATGCATCACCTACAGAACTGGCGGGCACCTTCTCAACATTTGACGTATGCAGGCCACAACGCGCGTGTATACGACTACAGTTCATGGTTTGCTCTTCACGGACGACTGCGCCCGGACGACGGCCGGCAAAGGAGCATGGACCTCTTCACCACAGACTGCGCCAATTTCGGATAAACAATCAGTACAGCCAAAACGGTTGCCATGCACCAGCCGCCACCCAGGGCGGAATAAAATGCTCCCCGGATCAATGTCTACGGTGCTAAACTAAAAATGTGAAAACCTTCGCTTATCTAGAAAGCACGCTGTCACGCAAAACGAGAATCGATGACGAGGTACCCAACGAACCTCCAAAGCCAATCAGGCTTTCGGCCGACTGCAGGCCTCCATGTGAAAGCACCACTGTATTCACCTGAACACCAAACTGAAGATGTGCAAGGCCGTCGTTTTGACGACTCCTTTAAGGAGCATTGACATGGACAGTCTACTCGAACCAAGCCAGGAAGCTGAATCACTTCCATCTCAGCTGCCTCCACAGAATACTGAAGTTGAGGTGGCAAGACAGGATCCCGGACACGAAAGTCTTGGAGCGGACCGGAATCCTTAGCATCCACGCCATGCTTAGGCAAAGTGCATCTTCGATGGAGCGGCCACCTGGTGAGAATGGACGACGAGCGATTACCCAAACGACTTTTCTACGGAGATGTCACTACGGGTGCCCACCGACAGGGAGGTCAAAAACGACGCTTGAAGAAAACTGATGAAATCTCTGAAGCAACTGCAAATCAACCCGGCGACCTGGGAGGACCTCGCCCAGGATAGACCGGCATGGAGAAAATCCATGAAGACTGGTTCCGCAATGTATGAGGCCAACCAGATCGCCGCCGCCGCGGCCAAAAGAGCGGCACGGAAGTCACCAGCGCCCCGGACCAACTCCGCTAATGCCCAAGCCCCAACGCACCTTCCGCGCGCGAATCGGCCTGGTCGGACATCTTCGAACTTGATGCAACAACGATCCCACAACACCAACCTCTACCACACCTGCCTCAGACCCCATAAATACCACCAAAACCACTGATAAAAACTTCATCGATGGCCCGCCAAACACGATCACTGACATCATCTTCCCTCCTCCACTACCTGCGCCAATGACGGCAACGAACACCACTTGCCCCACTCCCATCACCTCAGTAGCCATCTCCGACGACCTGCCATCTCCTACCTTCCACACCACCGCCGCCCCCAGTACCAGCGATGGGGATTCGGAACTAACCTGTCCTCATATTGATCGCACATTTAACCCACACATCGGCCTGGTCAGTCACTTGTGAATCCATCGCAAAGAGACTGGTGAACTAGTGCCTGGAGCACCAAAATAAAGCAGGGGCCGCCGCCTCTAATGTCCTCACTGCCCACGCGCATTCACTCATCGCATGGGCCTGCTCGGTCACAGGCACATGCACGAAAGCGGAATCCACCGCGATGCCAGCACATCGTGCGCACCCATAAACACTTACCATATTCATTCCATGAGCTCGACTGCCAGTACCAGCAACAGATCCCCTCGCCAGGCTCAGCATCTCCAGACCTATCTTGTCCTCATTGTCACCGCACATGGACATCACGCATCGGCCTGATCGGTCACTTGCACATCCATCGCACAGAGAACGGCGAGCCAGTGCCAGGAGCACAAACATACAAACGCCGCACTCGACTCAACTATCCACACAGCCCACGAACATTCACACACCGAATAGGTCACATGCGTCTCCATTAAAACCTGTGGTAGAACACCACCGGCTTTACCACAATACTAGATCTGTCCCCATCAGCCTCTGCACCTCACATGATCACACGAACAACAGAAAAAAACACGCTCTCAGTCTGCATAGCTGATTAAGAGGCAAGTTTGATCCTCGGATCTTTCTCCATGTGACTCCTCTGTTGCATGTGTGGTCTGAGCTTGAGAATATCACGGGGCGATAAAGTGCCGTGGGTTGGAAGGTTGCCAACTGACAATTACACACAGACCTCACAGTCAGTCCAATGTATGTTGTGTGGAGTGGCTGACTGATGGTCTGAGATTCAGACTGCGATAACTTCTTCTTAACGTGATCTCCGGCACTTTCACACATGCAAGATGCGAGACGTTCAACCCCCTGTTGTGAAATCCTGGTGCTTGTGTTTTGGGGACCAGGTCATGTACGTAGTACACGTAGACGAGGTCACCAGCAGCTGTGCGCACTTCTGAATCAGACAACTGACCGGCTCACACGGTGGTCTGATTGTGGGGGTGGGGGAGAGAGTGAGGTCGACAGATCAGCGCGTTTTCCTCACTATAAAAAAATCTGTCGCGCTTGAAACTATCACGGTGCGCTAAAAGCCGTGGCTTGGATGGTTGCCAACTGACGGGAACACTCGGACCGCGTGGTCAGCCGAATGTGTGCTTTGTGTGCAGTGGTCGACTGAGAGTCAGGCTGCAATGGCTCCTACGTAATGTGGCCTTTATGGCACTCCCACTCCGTGGGATCCGAGCCAGGTGTGGTGACACGCCCAGGGGCGGCTCCGGCCGCGCCAGCCACCTCTCCCATCTTCGGTCTTCTTGACTGTGTCATGACATCGGGCTGTGGTGGGGTGAGGAGAGTGCGGTAGATGCAGCGCAAGTCTATTCTCACTGTAAACTAAATCACGTGCAAGTCACGGTCCCTGCACCACCCTTCCGTGGAGCATACGGTGGACATCGTCGGACTACGACGCTCGAAGTGTCGCATGTCTGTTATCGGCCTGGTCGGTCACCTGCGAATCCATCGCACAGAGGCTGGTGAACCAGTGTCTGGAGCACCAACACACAGCAGAGATCGCCGCTTCCACTGCCCTCACTGTCCCCGCGCATTCACTCATCGCATGGGCCTATTCGGTCACATGCGCATCCAGGACAGCGGAATTGACCGCAATGCCGACAGCACCGATACCCCATGAACACCCTCCGCTCCTGCCATTCTTACCATCACTGCCACCCCCACTACCACGAATGACACCCCCAGCCTCTCCCGATTTCTCCTGCCCACACTGCGCCCGCAACTTCAACTCACGCATGGGCCAGGTCGGTCACTTACGAATTCATCGCACGGAGGCTGGTGAACCAGTGCCTGGGGCTCCGACATACAGTCGACGCACCCGCACCTTTACACACCTCATGGGCCTATTAGGACACATGCGCCTCCACAACAAACTGCGGTAAAGCACCGAGGGCTAAGCCATATCAACGTACACAACCTACACCAATACATAGACAACACCCTCACCATCAGCATGTACCTGAGAATATATATTAACAAAAGGACAAGGAAACTGGATATCCTGACATTCAGCTTAGAAGTTAACAGTGTGCAATAAAAGTTGGTAGTGTGGCAAACTAATTTCAAACCTTTTTTAGCTGGCTACAGGCACTGAGATAATGCCTAGGCGAGCTGCCAATGATATAACCGTCTCCGGTTGAGACAGTGGACGAGAAGAAGGCGGTCTTGATGGGCCGGTAGCAGATGCGACGGAGACCACGGCACGACAAGGCGGCACGAAGACGGCCCGTGGGTGCAGAGTGGACGAGGAGCAGAAGATGTAGTCCACACAATTACGCAAGTTTAAGCCCGCACTGGCGACTGGCGGGAGCATAAATCGGGTAAACGGAGGTTCACGACCCTGTGCGCATTGAAAGCAGACGGGATTAATAAAGTTAGTAAACCTTTGTTTCCTTTTCCCAGTTTCGAAAAATACTGGCGCTTAAAAGGCAAACAATAAAAAATTAAGCAGGTGAGCAGATACGGTGTCTGAAGAAGCCGTCTATGAAGGGTTGCCAGAGCAGCAAAATTAAGTGTCATCAGCTGTGTGGGTATGAGGAACGAAATATATCCCGCACGATTTTCTGAATTTCGATTGCAGGTACCGGGATGGTTCTCCCGTCAAATTGAGTATGAGGCTTGGTGAGGGACGCACGGCCAAATATGCTGTCGCTTTGGACAAGTTTAATGTCCAAACAAGATATCATAATCGATGCATAGTAAGCACTCCATTTCCAGTAAATTAAATGAAGTCCTAAAGTAAACGAATTAAAAGACCCAGGTTACAGGCACAAACATTTAACTCTGAATGTGAGGCAGCCCGTTATAAAAGCTGTCTTAAGCAGAGTCCGATTCCATAGGAACCTATTGTGTTTTTCTAAAGGCAATTGAAAGGCAAATGTCGGGTCAGCACAGCCACAGAACCTAGCCAAGTCTAAAAACTGCTACTGTTAACAGCGAGGAAAGAAAGTGAGGACTGGACATGTGTGCTAGCTCGAATAGGAGCGCATCAAGAAAATTGCAGAGCTAAGTGATCATATGGTACTTAAAACCACTCCAAAGCATCTTTGAACGGCGCAGGCAGAAAACTTAAGAATGATATGCCTTGAGGCTAACCGATGCAAACTATTGTGACTGCAGATCCTCTCGCGTATACTTCTGTTCATGCATTGGACTAAGGTACACTCAACGTTGCTAGACGGGAAAACACCTTTAACTACGGTTATTTTGCTACTTAATTTAAGAGGTAGTTTGGAATAATTGGTTTTATTTTTATACGAAATAACTTAAGGACCAGTTATTGATTGTTTAGGTAATACGGGTTGTCGGATTGAATTTACAGTGAGGAGACCCTAATGCCAACCACAAAGTTAACATAACCTATTATTTACTGAACTTGGACCCGATAGCGTACTGAATATCCTACGAAATGACGTGCGCGTGCACACACATTAAGTAGCACAAAAGTAACGCGATATTACGGGGGGATTCTAATATTACCAAAAGCGAAATCACGCGCCGGTGCAGACAAGCGCAATCACGATCAGATTGCGGTGCCTAATGTCTCTCTACAACGGCTTGCAGGGATAGCCAGCGTTCTCATACGCCCTCTTCATAAGGCGATGACTGATGAACTTAAACAAAAATAAACGAAACTTACGAAAAATAGGTATTACTGCGTTTTAGTCGCCCTTAAAGTTCCCACCCATGCAACACAGCCTCACCAAATTCCCAATATTGATGACCGATAGGTTGATTTCAAGGGGAATTCCCGACATGCGCCCTAAACTGAGTCTCATTTTATCCTTTACAGTCGAAAGACTATTTCGCTCGACCTTTCTTGTAGATAGTTTGTCTTTGGGCTGCTCAATCGCGTATGTTAAGCCTCGCATCACATCCAAGACGAGTATGAGGGAGTCAATGCATTAGTTCGTTTCATTGGAAATAAATCCGTGATAAAAGAGACCCGCAACCTAACAAAGCCTCCTGCCTACGTCTTGTGGAAATTTATTTCCATAAACTTCCAAGAGGATGAGATTTTCATCGGTATGCTTGCCATGTAAATACTGTCGTGATATGGAAGAAATCAATAGAGGCCTAAATAAGTCCACGAAAGAGACCAGCAGAAGTTTCAGAAACCCTTGTGATCACTAAAAAAAGCACAGCCGGAGATAATTTCAGGCAATCCAGTCGACCCACGTTAATTGGTTTTTAGAAAATCAGCTGCATCCCATGGAACAAGTCATACGAAGGACGATGCTACCAGCGATAAGAGCATTGCAAACATGTGGGCTGAATAACCGCGATAAGCCGGCCATGAATTTCCACAACAACTTGAAAAAAACTCGAAAAGAGGCTCAGCAATATGTCTCATTAAGTTTTAACATCATGTTACCTACAGAGAGGCTGTCCTGCAAAATATCAATCACATTTGAGGACTGGAACAGGATGCAATGACCCTAGCCACACAATATTCTTCGAGGGGTTTCGTCTCTCTACCAAAGCCACTCGGGATGCAGGAAGAAAATATATAAACTAATCTTGTTCAATCACCTTGGCATCGTTTTCCCACCGAAGGATGAGTGACGCAGACAAATTCACGCGCAGCTCACCTTGTGAGACAGCAGAGGACGTGGGAAGTTCCCGATATTTTGGAAGAGAGGGGGCGGGAAGGAAGCAACACGATATTAAAACTTCCACTTTGCTGACAGCATCGATAGTGGCCAGTCCTCGATAGATCATCCGACATGACAGTTTCCTGACCGACCCCCTTCCTCTCTTGGCTAACAGTGGTAACTTATATCTATGCATTTTCCCGAGGGCAGTTTTTCTAGCCGACCAGAAAGAAGCATGTTCAAAAGCCGGCATGATGACGTGACTAAAACATCTTGAAATTAGGCTGTACGATAATAAATGGTACATCACTACTAACGTAAGCTTTTTAAATCGCAATGACATTTCCAATTTCATGCGATAGAACATTGACTGTAGGCTTGACTAGAGTGGATGAGACTTACACAAAATAAGCTTGACTCTCTCCTAGACGACCCATTAGATTCAGATCAAAACAACGAAAATCCACTCTACGCGTGCTACGCACGCGCTTATTCATCAGTCAAAATAAGTTTCAGGGGATATGGGTTGGAAGCTCAGTGTTCACAGTTGATGTTTTAAAACATGCAGACAGAGCAATTGCCGGTAAGGCTTAGGAAAAACCAGAATGGATGAGGCATTTGTGATCCATGAAAGATAAGACAGCCAAGGGTCGACCCACGGACGATCATGCGCATGAGTACAAACAGCACGATCACGAAAGAACCATTTGCTCCAGATTGCATGGTCATCCGTCGCCATCTGTTGCATTCATCGTCGGATTATCTAAGCAACGCAACTGCAGTACGCAGAAAACTCACAGACAAGGCTCGCCTGAACTGTCTGACTGTTTTGCATTTATTTTACCCTGAAGCTCCAGCTCCTAGGAAAGGGAAGGCAAAGTTTGAGTAGAATGCTAACATGTGGTGCGCTTCACCTAAGCTTAAAGGGTCAATTAATACACCAGTGGTAGAAGCCGGATTCTCCTATACTACAAAATTATAAAGTACTTCTTAAAGACAACATCACAGATGCACTGGTTACCACTTTCATATGCGGTGTTCTCATCCTGAAATTGTATCATCTCTAATGGGCGTCAATGCAATCACGATTTGCGGAAATGACCTTGACAGTTTTCTCATTATTCCGATTGGCTTACATGTGGTTAATTCCATTTGCGTGGTCCTAGCCGCCAATCACATTTACACAAATGTTTTCAACCGTCTAACTGGTCATAATTTTGGTGTTTTTTTGAATTGCAGGCTAGATTTCTGATGATTTTCGTAATAATTTAAATGACTACCCAAATAAAGTAAATTGCCTAACCCATGAAATATCATCCTCAAAATTCAAGGTATGGCACACAGTTGTTTTTTGTACTGATTTGAGGCGCAAAAAAGTTACTTGCTAAGGATAAAATTCTTTTTAAATCTGTTTATTGAAGGCATAACTGGACGAAATGGGGCCAAATCCGAGGTTTCTTTATTAACAGGTGTTTTTCGAAGCTATTGCGCCATCTGGACCAAACGTTCTTGTTTGTGTGCGTTGTACTATAAACGAATATTAATATAAGCTAAAAATTTTTAAATATATCCCTTTAGGGAACGGAAAATTTTATTTGGCATTCACGAAAAACAGGTAAATGTAGATACGAAAAACCGGATAGTTTACGGATAAACAAGAACATATTTAGTTTTAAAATTTAAATTTGAAAATTTATGACGTCTTATGCCAAAAAAACTCAGAAATAAACTTGTGTGTATTTTGTTTTACCACACCGATAATTGGAACTGTAAGCAAGCTGCCACATGCCGTCATTTTTCTTTGTCACGCCGTATGTGGAAGATGTTCAGACAACATCTATTGCAGTTGACTATCAACGAATACCGTAAATTGAAACGGAAAGGGCAGAAGATCGCAAAATCTTAGTATAAATTCGGCCATTCGGTTGTGCATTTACAATTTGAGAACGGGACCGAAAAGAAAGCAAGCATAGAAAAAAATGCACCGATATAAGTAATAAGTGAGTTATTTCTTTTTCAGCAGAATTATATCCTTTATTTTCAGCGAAGTCGAAAAACCGGTCGAACATCCCCGTTTTTTCCTTGACTTGATCTTGGAAAACGGCTAAGTACGCAGACATTTGAAAACTAAATATATAATTAGTGTTTTTTGAAGAGTTTTTTTTAAATTGATCTTAGGCATATTCATTGCCTAATTATGCTGTGTATTCTTCTCGGTAGCGAGTTTCATTGTTGTGTGTGTCTACAAATATGAACCAAACGGCCAGCTGCATTAGAAAGACGGTTTTATAACTCACTATTTCTGTAAATGCCTTTAAGAAATATCTTATTTTGAAGTTTGTGATAAACACATACGAAACAAAGCTACATTTATGGGCAATAGACAGAAAACACAGGAAAACATAAAGTATTTGCCACCATTTCAAGGACGCAATCTAACACCCAAAATACTCATGAAGAAATTTAACAAAAGGAAAGTCCTCTTAATATGCATAAAATGGTACGTTTACGATTTCACCTAACGATTATAATTACATTTATTAGTCAATGACCGGCCTATCAGCATGTCAGCTTATAAAATATTTTATTCCTGTGACGTCCCTGCCGGTGCCATCAAGCGAAAATCTGTATGCCTTAGTCAAACGCACCTTAAAAAATGTGTAAACGGAAGAAGAAACCGCAAATCCTTGTGAAACCGTGTTGTAATTTTAGGCTGTTTGTCAACGGCCATACTTTCAATTGCCCTTAATCTGGAAGTCAACTTCCGCAGAATACACACTACAGGACTATTTTTTAAAATAAATTATACATGTGGTGTTTTGTTAACTCGTTTGTTTACATGGACAAGCATTCTATACAATTAAAACTTCAGGTTAATTAGCTAACCCGATTTTTCACGTTTTCGGGATTTGCTACTTTTTTTAAAAAAATTGTATTTTTAAACAATGTAATATTAATTTTTGAACCACGATAGGCCATTTTTTAAGAACGGTCGCTTATTTACTCCTAAATAACTTTGGAGGACGCAATGTGGGTTGATTACGCCTAACGGGCCCAGTCTCATGACATCTCATGAATTTCATGAGATAGGGAAGTTACTGTATTTGCATGCACCGTGAAAATACACCTCTAAATCCAAGGCCAACAAATGAGGCTCATTCCGTGAAATTGAAAAAACGAGGAATTGTCAGCAGATGGGACTGTAAGATAGAAAAAATCTCGAGGAAACTTGACATGATTTGGTTACAAGTCAGCTCGGCAAGGGTGTCTGATCAACAGCAGCAATACTGAGCTGACTGCGCGGACGACGGAGAAGGTGCCCAAACTAACTCAGTCGTCCTTTCTGAAAATTCTGGAGGGGGAGGGAGGGCATCCTCGCGACGTTGGCGCAACGAGAGTCGGTTGCTTCATTCAGGGCATGATCCCCAGGCAGTGGTGGTCAAACACCTCCAGTTTTCGTTCATGTTCGATCACACACACACGATAGATCGACCGTTGATTTCGACTACGTCCACCACCTCCTTCCCAGCAGCAGCGCACAGCGCACAGCAAACGTATAGGTTGGAGATATGCCCAGTACACACGGATCATTGTGGCGATGAAGACACTGCATTGGATCCATTAGACCACGTTTTAGCAATTGCGAAAATCCTGCGAGCAGCATCAATTTGGGAGAATATGTCGTTCTTACTCTGCCTATTTGACAATGGTCTCACCTCGGGGCACTTGAAAGCGTGTACCTCCTCCACCAGTTCATAGGAAGTTAACGCATGCTGCTAAGCGCAGCCGGCAATTAAATTGAGCCTGAAAAATCGACTCTCTTCCCAACACGCTGCTGCGGCATGACTGACGGAAGAGCGCGTTTGCATCGTCCAGGCCAGCAAAACTTCCTGGCACTGGGGAATAACACGTTTGAATAACATACCGGTTTAGCTCAATGAACACCAAAGTGCACAGTACATGATCAAAATTGGCCTGAAAAGAGGGTATGCAGACGGCTATTGGGTGGAAAAGAGCTCTCCGTTGGTATTCAGCCCACGGTAAGCCCTGTGCTATTTTGTAAAGAATGACAATATAAACAGACAAGCCTGCCCTTGGCAGTATTGAAAGAGAAAACGGGCTTACAAGGACCGAATTATAGCAGCTAGAGACGTCTGTACAGGGGTGTTGAAAGGCGTGCCACAGCAGATCGATGAGAGACTAAAGCGGAAAAATATGAGAAAAAAAAGGAGAATACAGAGGAGATGAACAAATAAAAAAGGCCACAGAAAACACGAAAATGACCAGAATTTTGGCCTCTGAACCCTGAATTCATTTTACATGCCAGAGAAATAGGTATATACACACACAGTCATCACCCCGCGTAATGGCCTAGGACACAAAGCTGCAGCCATCTTATACAATCACGATGAAGATAGCACTTGATAAAAAAGGAGGAAAATGAGGTCGTGTGTCACCGTGGGCAATCCCGTGACTGGTCAGTCAGTTTGCAAGCACCTTCGCGGCTGGAGAATGCCTACACTGAGGGTGGCAAGATGAGGATTTTCATCGACAGACTTGACTTGTTAAATATGGCAACGCATGCCAGATGTGAGGAAAGGGGAGTAAAAGCTCGTAAGGCCATAAATAGAAGCCGAAGTGATGCGACAACATAGAACATGCAGAATGTGACATTCGCGAAATCGTTGTAAACCGCCTTGAATTCGAGCCAGCGCACTCGCTACACAGTAACGAGAGGGGAGGGGTAGTTAGTACCAAATTTAAGCATCTTGGTGCCGTTAGGTAGGCGGCCTGCCTGATAGACTAAAGCTGGTTGATAGGGAGAAAATAGACTAGGGAACTGTGTTGGCTGAAATGATGGTAGGCATCCAGTGACTGCAGCTTAACACTATATCTGACAGGTACGCAAGTCAAAGTGGCGAAATGTCTCGCTCTGACCAGCGGCATGACTTCGGGATAACAGTAACCTGGGGAGTACGGTATGTTAAAGGGAACAGTGTCAGAAACAGTTTGCATGCTTCGTGAAGCTTCTGGGAATGAATCCCTAAGCCAGTCAAAAATTAACGAGTGTTTTGTCTGGTTAAGAAATGGCTGAATGTCACCTAAATATGAACCCTATTCCGGTCACCCCCAGCTTCCATAAATCAAATTTGTAGTCCATGATGCTTTGCTCTTCGGCATCAAAGGAGTTGGCCACTCACGGCGCCACACTGAACAATCATTACTATCTTCAAGTGCTGGAGCGATTGCTTGGGACAGTACGAAACAATATGACCTAAATTGCGGAAATCGAGGGACCGGCTGTTTCGCCATGAGAACGCGCCTGCCCACGCAGCCTCCAAAATCGACCAATTACTGGCGAGAAGCAGCATAACAGGCGGCTGATGGTAGAATGGGTTTCAGGGTAGACTACTTGAAAACAAGATGGCCCCCCGGTTCGACGACTAAACAGTCACAGAGAGCCTTATTACTTTTAGGCACACACGAGCACTGATTTGACAAATCAGTTGTCCACAGAAGCTCTACAAAGCACAGCGGTTTCACGTCGTTACTGAATGTTTTCGAAAATCCAGTAAAAGATAGCTCTTGCGTACGGTACAGTCATGAAAAGGGAGACTGTAGGTGATGGTTGTGGTGGGAAGGTAGACGGAGATGATCGCCTTCGAAAACAAAAATAACAGAAAATCACCGAGCTGGCCCACGCAACCGCTGAACAGTTGTGAATTGCGTGCCCTAGATAGACATGCCGTGGACTAGTGGCGTCGATGGAAGCTTCTTCCAGCCCAACAATAACAACAGAAAGTACGCCTGAAGAATGACTCAGAAATCAGAGTGAATATGCGGGGGTACCCAAAACGATGATAGTTATTTTCTGCAGGCAAGTGGGTTGGCAGTGCTGCCCTCTACCATTACCAACGCTTATGGGACACTCAGATCGTTTAGTAGTGTTCATGAGAATCCATTGCGACATGAGTGATTGTTTTATTAAACCTCATCTCAAAGCTCTCAGCGATTTCGCGATGACAAAATATAAGAAGCAGTGCATCCATGACGGTTTATCTTTTCGATATCAAAGGAGTTGGTCACGTTGAATTTGCTCCTCACGGCGCCACAGCGAACCAACAGTACTATGCCCAAGTGCTGCAGCGATTGCGTGAGGCAGCGACTGAAAATGGATCTGAATTTTGCCAGGACTGGTTACTTCCTCACGACAATGCGCCTGGTCCCACATAGCCTCCAAAATCGACCAGTTTCTGGCGAGAAATGACATGTCAAGGATTTCTTACTCCCTTTTACTAGCTTGACCTCCTCCCGTCTTCGACTTATTTCTATTTCCAGGACTGAAGAAAATCCCAAAAGGGAAAGCTTTTGCAGAAAGTATAAACAGGTATCGAAGAGCAACTCGTTGGAGGCACTTACCAGAATAAGTTCAAAGGACTAGGAATAAAAATATTTCGAACAATGGAGAACCTACTGGTACGAGTGCATCTCATCGCATGAACAGTGGTTTGAAAGTGATTAAGGTTTTTAAGATTTTACCTTAAACCAAAAAACTTGAATTTATATATCTTTATTATTACGTACCCCCCGTTTATCTTGGATTTTCTCTAAGGCCTATGTGATGCGCCCCGTTTTTTGGAGTTTGCAGTTTCTCCAAGACTAGTTTCTGTGATGCAGCGCAGAGAGTACCTCACTCACTGGCCTGTGTAGCGTCCTTCGTTTTCGCCTCAAGGTTTCCCCATATGCTAGGCCCCTGAAGAACCCAGGGATTTGTACGTCAAATTGCGGGACCTGGCTGCTTTTCTGCCTCGAAACGTTGGTTTCAGGCTCTGAATTGCCCATAACTGCAAGGTAACATTTTTGTGAGTTACCCCATAAAAGACAGTGCAATTGGTACTCACGTCCTATACTCGCCCTCATCAGCTTCTTATTCCCAAGGATGAAGAAAACCCTAAAGAGGAATCTGTTTGAGGACGCAGAAAGACATCGCTGACATAGTTTGTAGTACGTGCCCAGTAGCTACTCACCGTTGAGTCCAGGTAGTCATGTCCACTGAGGTGCACATTGCGCACAACTCTTAGCCGCGTGATGCTGTCATCGGAGGGGTACCCATCGCGGCAAATTTGGTAGGCTGGCGAGGTTGAGGCTGCGTCCAGGTTGCCACAGAGCACCCATCGGAAGGGGGGTGGCGACGGTGGTGTGGTCACCGTCGGCTCCGCTGCAGCAAATCCATTCTGCAGTGAGGGGCAAACAGGGTTGTACAGGCCATTCTGCAGTCCGGCGCGTGAATTCGCAACAACCTATATAAGGGGGAGGAGACAAAACATGGCGGAGTAAGGCGACCTGGAGACAGCAAGAGAGGGGGTGGGCTGTAAAGCAACAGGGGATCGGAGAAACTAACCTCATCTTCCCAAATCTCCTGAAGTACCCAGAAGGCGCCAGCCGCGTTTACGGCGGCCAAGTCGGGTCGGCACTTGAAAGTAGGCGGACACCATTCCCCACTGGCAGAAAAGAGTGAGGAGTAGAGGCAGCCGGAGCGCGCAACACTAACAGTGGTCGTCTGCGCCCCGGTGGGGCAGTACACGTATGGGACGTGATTCCAGGCGGAGTTAACGCAGTGGGGACTAGCCGGCGCAGAGTGGGAAACAAGGAGACTGCCGTAAACACCGCTGTTGACAGTGCTGTTGCTACTTAAAGGTCTAGTGCTGCTCATGCTGACAGTGTTGCAAACACTGCCCCTGCTGCTGCTGATGGGGTTGCAGACACTGCTTTTGCTAGTGGTGGTGTTGTTGTTGCAGACACTGATGCTACTACTACTGCTGCTGCTGGTGGTGGTGCCGCCAATGCCGCCGCCACAGCTGCTAGAATATATCTTCGAAGGGGAGCCGAGGAAGCTGCTGTTTTTGCCATCCACACCCGGCTGGTCAGTGAGGCAACCCACCAGGAGGAGGCTACCGGTGCGAGTGTGACGCAGGACGGAGACGAGCAGCTCCGGTCCCGTGTCGGCCGCCTCACCCGCCCTCTCCTTCGAACCGGCCTCCAGGTCGAGAAGGCTGGCTGTGGTTGAGATGGACTGATGCAGAGAGTCGCGCCAACTCTGCGGATAGGCACATCGGTAGGCCAGCTAAAGAGGGAGCGAGCGAGAAAGAGAGCACGTGAGGACGGACGTCGTCAAGAAAAAAAGAGAAAGGGTGAGAGGGCGAGGAGAAGGTAGAACCCCAGCAGTTCCTGGGTGCCATCAATGCCTGTCTAGGCCTTATATCCGATTAATTTTTTCTACTGATAATGCTAAGCGGGATTTAGTAGACCATTTTAGCAGATTTGAGTAATTCATTAGAGCCATTTGTAAAACATTCGGCGGCCTCGGTGGGATTCGAACCCAGCCAGCAAGGAGAAGGCTTTAGTACAGCCAACGCTCTAGCCAACTGAACCACGAGGCCCCCACGGGCGGGTGCTGTGAGTGGATCAAATGTATTATTCAAATCTGCCAAAATCCTGTATAAAGTAATTGTGCCTGGTAGTCATCTGGTGGATTCTAGATCCTACCGATAATGCTGAGCAGGATTTGATGAAATTCTACAGGAAGAGAATCGGTCTAAAGGAGTAAATATGTCACATTATTTTCAATGTGTCCCCTTGTTCGTCTGAATTGATTGATCAACTATGCAACAAGGCTGCTGATCGGGCGATTAGGTTCATCGAGGTTAAACTGCAAGATCGGCTAATATTTCGTACGGACTACGGCATTGTGAAAACACCAAGAAAAAAACACAGGGAACTTGTGAAAACGGTGGCAAGCTGCGTCTCAGTCGATGCAACACTATTGGGGCCACGAAAAAGATAACATTAGGACACTCACCTTACGGGCAGTTGCCTGCACAGGACGATGATGGAAAGAGACCTCAGTGAAGATGTCGCGTTTGTAGAAAATGAAAGACGGATTGACAAAGGCCGGACCTTCGGGACACGCCGATGATTGATAGCCACGTCTGAAACAGCAAAAGGAAAACCAACGTGAATTGACGCCCACGGAATAACAGCGCACGGGTGATGGGCAAATTAGAAAAGTGGTGGATACCAAATTGTTTAGAAAGGAGGTGCGGGAACACAGAATGAAAGAACGAGAACATGGAGACGGAGGAGACGGAAAAGAGGACCATGCACACTTCAGATCGACCGTCGTCATCCGAAGATGTCCATCGTATACCCCACAGAAATGTGGTGCAGGGACGGTGACTTGTGCGCACTGCAGCTACTCTACTCTCTCTCTCTCTTCTTTTACCCGCCTGTACTCAGTGTCAAGACATAGTCAAGAAGACCGGAGGCGGGGTCGGGCGCAGATGAAGCATCTCCCACGGAGTGAGAGAGCGGGTGCGGCATGAGCCTGCACCTAGGCGTGCCAAAGCTGGGCACGCGCACCCCCCATGTTCGGCATTTGTTATGTGACCGCATTCCAGAATAATAACGCCTGCCACACCCTGATTTGGCCCCCGTGTTGGTCTAGCGCATCTACCACGCGGCCCGTTTAGGGAGCCGAACACATACACAAAATACTCAAACTTCAAAAGACAAAGGATAAAAACGCCGCAGATTGCGTGCGAAAAGGCAACAATCATCAAACAAAAGCTCGAAAAAGGATAGCTATGTCTGAACGTAACATCAAGAGTTCGAGGGTTGTTCCCGACAATTTCCACCGTGAGCCTCACGCTCTGGCTGCCTTTATCTCTCACAAAGTCGACCGGTTACCCGGGTAGGGGTTGCTACGATGAGGACAGATCAGCGGGCATTCAACCTCGGTATCCCTCAAAATTACTGGTGTTCCCGTCTCGGGTTTTCACAGTCACGGTAGACTAGGACTGAAGGATGAGTGGTCTTGCTCTAAATGTCTGGCAAGATATAATGAGCAGCATCAGTCGCTGTGGCCCAAACTTCTGAAAAGCACTCGTTGACGTAGTTGGAGATCACATTTCTCAGCTTAGTGTCTTTTCGGTAGGTTGGTTCATGCCATTGTCCTACATTGTGACTCGAGTTTAGTAAGCAACGATCGCCATAGTCGGTGGACGGGTGCAGGACGATAATGAATATTGGTGGGCGGAAGCTCACCACCGATCGATTACGAGACTCACTCGTCCCGTTCTGCCTTGGGGCATGCTCTCGAGCCCCGCCAGCAGCCACGCATCGGTTTAGTATATATGTATTTTATATGACATTACCGACAAAGACAAGTGAGAGTGGTATGACCATTTCTGGCTTATTCGCCGTCGTCAGTCAGCCACCACCTGAGGCTCTAACCCACGAATTGTCAATCAGAAGTCCAGCGATCTAACCACTAAGCCACGGGCTGCTTGACTTGCCAGTTTCGATTGCGAATAGTAATACTGGTTGATCGGTTAGGGTATCCACCCATCCCATTCTGCTGTTTACGAAACCCACTTCAAAAAACGGGTGAGCTAGCCACCTTTGGAGTTGAATCTAGCCTGTTCTCTTTATTGGAGATCACGGGTTACGACCCGTGGCTTTATTGGAGGAGGCCGACTGCAAGAGATTAACTTTGACAGGATTACAGAAGTTCAGGGCAGGCAAGCGTATAAGGGAAGAACTTGCCTTATGAGTTCTGGTCTAAGTCGGCTGGTAGCATCATTGGGAGGAGCATTTCGCAGGCAGAACACGTCTGGTTTGATGGTGTCAACCTCCAAAAGAAGGCGATCCTCCTCGTCACTGAGAGAGCAGGGTTCATCTACTTGGCAATAGAAAAGGAAGGTTATACTAGCGGTTTCTCGTTCGCCCTCGTAGAGCTATACAAGGATGCACTCCTACTTCTCTGAGTACGATAAATGCGAATACCAAAAGAGAAATCAATGAAAAATGGAAAAAGAGTAAGTACACACTGGTGGTCAATAAGCCAGGAGTATTCACCCCGGTCTCCCTTTCGCTTTGTCGGTACTCCATCCTGTAGAGTGATTAATGTGCGAAAACCACATACCTTCAAAAACAAACTGGACAGGGGTGAGGTGGCCGTCTTGCTGTGAACTGCTAGTTCCCAAAACAAACCAAGGAAGACGCTTTTAAGCAGGTTCTGGCCTAAAAAGGTTGCCTGCGCAACTGAGGTTTCACTTATCATTGGGGTTAGGGGACTGGCAACAGGATTCTGACCAAAGACGGCTGTAGGACAGGAACCGGGGATGATGGAGACGCTTTCTGACAAGGTAGCACCGGTGCGATTCTGCCTTGTCGTCAAGGTCACCAGGTCAGTATACCGGAAAAAGTCGCCCTAAACTCTGGTTACCGAGGCTGACTAGTTCACACCATCCACGATTTCCAGTGACTTGCCTTCTGATTTAAACGACAATGCTAACTGGGCAAAAGTTTTCTAAACCCTTCCATTTATCGCCATGGGAAACGGTTGAAATGAAATAAATTGCAGGGACTTTCAGTTTATGACACGCATCACATAATCCACACATGCAACCGTACACTTCAGTTACCTACTCTCTTGAGTTAAATTTTCTTAGAACGAAAGTCACCGGTTTCATATTTGTCGATGCCGTATTTGTGGTTCCCGGGCGGAAAAGTGCTTGCGCAGAGGATACTTCATGTGAGAGTCTGATTGCTCAATCCTACCACTACGCATACGTTCATCTTGTCGGTAAGGACAACATTTCGACTGTCCCGAGCGAAGAATTCCACCATTTGTCTCAAAGAGTGGGCACAGTGAGGCAGACTTGCGAAGCATCTATCACACTCTGTTCTCCTTCGCCCACCTTGTTCTCGTGGTAAAACCATGTAACGATGACCGGAGACGGAATCGGGTACAGTGGCTTACAAAGCTAAACGACCCATCTGTGCGTGCAACACATGCTCTGAGCCCTACAGCATGTAGCAGGCTTTCACGGCGGCGGTAAACAGTCACATTGATGAACCGGGCAACCGGACTATGAGTTCTGACGACCGAGGAAAATGGCCAATTAGTGGCCTTCTAAGCCACGACTTTGGGCGCGTCGTGATAGATACAAACGCGTCAGTTTTATTCTTGGTGAGGAATGCGCTGATGTGGCGTGTCAAAGTCACTCTCAGTCGACCGCCCAAACATGTACAGCAGTAGTGTGTGCAGTAAAGCTCAATAAAAGGGTGTCACGATGCGGTCTGACCTCCTCCAACCGCCCATCTGTGGCGCAGCCGAGTGCCGGTAACCAATGGCCTGACAGATGCGGTGCGGAGGTCAGCATCAAATATCCAGCCAGCTTTTGTATGGTGGTGGGCAATGGAGAGAGAGAGGGGGGGAGGAGCATGGGGAAGATGGGGAGCTCACCAGCTTGAGGTGTGGACATGGTGAAAGAGCCAACACAGAAGGAATCCAAGGTGGGGATACTATCAGGCGCGGGTGAGGCAGCTGATAGGAGTTGCTGTTTGGTGACCTGTACTTCGGGTGTCCCGTTGACAGGAGGCGAGACAGCGTCTCTACTACCCTCTTGAGCGGTGTTGATGTTGGCGTTGTTGGTGGTGGTGGTACGCTCCAACACCCAGATGCGCTGGGACGGCTTGACGGCGTCTGGTGGGGAGGTTGCCGACACAGCCGTCGGTTTGGCATCAACTTCCGGCCAATTAGCCAGAACTGAGAGGAGGCGATGAGGAGGGAAAACAAGGAATGCGTGTGTGAGGGTACAGAGAGAAGTATCACCACCAGCTGCGACAATCTGCATATATGCAATAAAGGTTCAGCTTCTGAACATCGGTTCACAAAGTTATTTCTGAATGCTGCTGGACTTTTAGCACAGGGTAAAACCGGTGCAAAGTCTATTTTAATGATTGCTTCAAGCCGTAAGGTGAATCCTGTCGAAAAATGGAACACGAGAATCCTTTGCTTTGGGCGAAAATACCCTCTTAGATGGAGGTTATTTTCAAGCAAACTACTGATTGTGTGACGAAGATTTTTCTTGGCGCAACGCAAATCTGCCCTCTAGCCGTTGGGATTATACTTCATGCGGCTGTGAGCGGATCTGATCTAGCCAACTTGAATTATGTGTTTTTCCCGCGACCGGACGTGTGACTAGGAAAACGGACAAGCTCGGTCTAATCTCTCCATCAGCAAAAAAGGGCTGACATTGTAACGGACAATCTGAAATCGTGTTCTGACCAGACTTTTTCCTAATCGACTGCAGACGAGAAACACGATGGTATTTAGGACAGAAGGGAGAATTTTACTTAGTTACCTTCTTGAAGGTAGTGCGGGTGATGTTTAATTTTCTGTTTTAGCTGAGAGAGAGAGAGTGAGAGAGAGAGAGAGAGAGAGAGAGAGAGAGAGAGACCGTCAGCGCGATTCATGAGATCGGTTTATATACAGTGTGACTGATCTCAAACAAGGTGCCGAAATTTTTGAATGATTGATAATCAGCCGCACGTACGAAAGCTTTGAAATAATAATGAAGAACCCTATGGGAATTTAAAAAAATTTAGAAATAGCAACCTTTTTAAAAAAGGCGGCAAATTCCGAAAACGTGCTACTTCGCTGTAACTGCGACTACTAAATTTAAACAGAATTTTCAGTTGAAATCGTAAACATAGCATTTTGTGTAAAGTATGAGAACCTTTCCTTCACCAAATTTCATTGTTGATATGTTTGATATTGGAATACAATTAGTGTCAGATCATCCTTGAAATACCGGTGAATACTTTACGATTTTCAGGGTTTTCAAACGAATGCCCATAAATTTAGGTTCCGTTCGATGTGTTTAGCAAAACCCTCAGGATAAGGAATTACCGAATTAATTAGTTTTTTTGGATATTCTTTCTAATGCAAATGTTCATTTGCGTCGTATTTGTAGATTCACTTAAACATGAAAACTCATTGCAGAGAAAAATGAACGTCCATAACAAAAATTGTCAATTAATAGCCCCAAAACTAATAAAAAATGCCCTATAATAAGACATCTCATTAAAAAGCGCTTTAGTTAAATAGTAAGCTGATGAATATATGCCCACTTCACCTTTTTCCAAAGTTAATTGAAGGTACAAATGTGGAAATTTTACCTTACTTCCGTAAAAAGTGATACATTTTCTGCTGAAAATGAAGAACTCGCCTTTCGTTATATTTCCCGTTCTAAGATTCCAAACGCACTAAAGATTAGTCGGATATATACTAAGATTTTGCGAAAAATGCTAATCTTCTACAGAGGGCATTTCTAAATCCCGGATTAGCGAAAACTGTATTAAAGAAAAAAATATATAATTGCATGCTTCCATTTTAACAGGGGTTGTTCTAAACGTCTATCTCCACAGTTTCTTGTACGTATTTTGTTTACGACCCCTATTTTCGGGGTAGAAAAACAAAATATTGGTAAACAAGTGTAGTACTGTGTTTCTTGACAAAAATTTGCGAAAAATAAATTTCCGGCTGAATTAATTTCTTGTTTATGTCGATTCCTTACACCTGCCTTCATCTGATTTTTTCAATGAATTAAGATCATATCTTCCGGTTACAGAGGAGATGTACTTTAATCCTTTCTTGCTTATATTAATCTTCTTTGATAGTACAATGTACAAAATAGATAGGTATTGTTTTGTGATATTAAATAGGGTAAGGATGCCTTCTATGGCCGCTGAAACACGGGAAAAAGAAACCACCCATAATACATGTAGCTGAATTCCGGAGAAATTAGGTTTAGGATTAATGTGAGGGGTAAAGGTTAAGTTCAGGGTTAGGTTTAAGTTTGGGGTTAAGGTTATTATCGTGTTAACTGTAGGGGGTAGGTTTAGGGCAGAGCTAGGGTGACAGTTTAGTTTGACGTTAGGGTTATTATTCGCGGTAAGACACGGGTATATTTACCCTTCCTGAAATGTACCGTATGACCACTTATTTTAAGCGGGCGGGGCGGATACTACTCCCGTGTCCTGTTCAGGCGGCCATACAAGGCATCCCTACCATTAAATAGCATAAGCAATGGTTTTGATATCCGGAAACCTCCGATTTCGCCGAAATCCTGCCTGGTACCTTTCAATATACAAAATTGAACGCGAAGAGTTCGTTAGCAAATGGCTCTCTAAGCATCAAATTCACTCAGCAAAGCGAAATAACAAGACCAAATGTACGCTAGACCACTCACTAGAATTCCGATAACATAATGCAAGAGTTAGGTCATCTACTGTATATTGCTAACACGGTGAACAACCTAAAGGGACCGCTTGGTGTATTTTGCTACAGTTATGAATTTAAAGCAAGCATGAACATCAGGATTTACTGATAACGACTTTTTCGTGAGGAATTATTAAATATTCCCACAAAATGAATTTGTTCTTGTTTGCTTTGACCTCAAAAATCTAAATAATAGCCACCCAAATTTGCATAGTTGAGGATTGACGGTACTTACTGTAGCGAAGGACTCATTGATATGCCGTCCGTGCTCTGTTAAATCCCTTGATGTTCACATGTGATGACGCTCATTTCTCTATCTAGGTCGTTGTACTAAAGTATCTTCATCCTACATTACAGCTCTATACATAATTCTCTAGGACGCTGTCACATGCCTATGACCAACGAACCTGGAACTGGACTCTCTCTGTCCCACTGTCCTCGCTCAAACGCCTGAGCTCAGTGTCAAGCATCGGATGCAAATGGCTGGTGAGGTGTGGGTCTGCGCCCCCTCCCACCCCCATGTTCTGGGAGCGCATTCCCTGATTTGTCCTCCCGGTGTTGGTACAGTGACCCCTATAGGTAACCATGTTTGCATGGCAGCTAATTGTGCCTTCAGATTCGGTGGTATGTGGTTACCGGTACATCTAACCATCAACACTACCAAGTTTCTACATTGCTGCCTTAGACGAATAGCAAACGCGCATTAACTGCAAAACAACGTCACGGGCTACAATCGAGATAAATCCAACAGTTCACATGCAAAAAACTGACGCAATACCTTACAATGGCAATCGCCCTCTTTCAATCACATCTATCTTCCGCTCTCACACAAAAAACTGTCCATCAAAGGTGCCTGGGTTTATGCACAATCGATGCCCGTAAATGTTTACCGGTGACAGGCTTCAGTGTATCAGATGCGGGTAGTACCGTAAACGGTGGTCTGCCAGACGGTTGTTTAGAGGGTTAGGTGAAAAAAGTGGTTGTTGAGAGCAAGTGGCACTTACGGCTGCTGGTGCTCATTAGATCCGAGAGGTCGTAGTGATCGAGATGCTGCAACAACTGTCGCCGCTGTAAGGTCAAAAGCTGCTCCTTTGTGGGTGGTTTGGGTTCCGATGGTAGCGGTGGCGGCAACTTACTGGCGCGGCCAGTCACCGCAGCTGAGGTTGCTGCCTCGCTGTCTCCATCCGTCACCACAACCGTGTCTCCCATGCCTTCGGTTGGGGAGGCGGTTTGGTCCGGCACTGACATGCTCTTGCTGGTTGAGGGGGCGATGAATGTGAGGGATCGTTCGCAATCTGGACGACCGTCGGCCTCTGTGGCCGCTGCGGCTGCTTCTTCTCCCTCCGCCGCTTCCTTCAGCTCGGCCATAGGCGTGAGTCGAACAGTAGGAAAGAGTTCGTTCTGTGGCAGGGCGGTCGCGCCGCAGTCAGCATTACCTGCACCCGTCTTCGCGGTGGGAGTGGTCAGGGGGCTGACTACCACGGTCGGTGACATCATGCTGGAGGTTGAACCTAAACAGAGATGAAGATTGGAATCTGACAAATAAGCACTAGATTTGGAAGCAGATCCTAAGAGCTTGAGTTGAGAGCGTGAGATATATTTGGGCTGAAACGAACGGATCTACTTGGGAAGACAAAGAGCCTGTGACTCAATGTTTAGAGCGTTGGACTTCTGATCAACAGGTCGGGGGTTTGAACCTTGGGTGGGGCAACACCTGGGGTTGGGTATGACTGGCTGATGACGGCTAATAAGCCAGAAATGGCCATTCCAGTCTCGCTTGTCTTTGCGGCATTGTTACTCTACCTACACTACCTCTAGCCACTGTGCGGCTGCAGGCAGGACTCGACAATGAGCCCAACGACAGAACAGGGCGAGTAAGTCTCCTTGACGATCGGTGAGCGTTCATCAACGAATTGGGGAGTATTGCCGGGAAAAACAACGGAGGTTGGAAGATACATTCAGAGATTATTCGTTATCGTCAGTCAGAAATACCCCCAAAATACCCCCCCAAAAATAACCTGGAGGGCATTTGAGACCCTGAGTCAACTTGCCAGTCATTTGGCATCACGTCCATTAACAAAGATCAATCAAGAAGAGTACAGAAGGTGGTTGTTAGGTTAAATCTGGTTTCCTTCTGCATTAGTTCTGAAGATGCGCTTGAGCACAAGCAGGAGGAATCCAGTTAATACATAACTCAAAGCACAGATCGACTTCTCTTCCCTCAATCCCACACCCGAGAGCCACCAATTTTGCTTACATGTGTGAATACGGATTTGGAGCTAAAAATTCCCCAGTGCAAATAAATGACAAGATTCAAAATGAAAACAATCTGACATCTATTGCATTTACAATCGCTGTAAGACGCCATATTACTAACCCTGGCCTTCAGCAGCTCTCCTTGGCTCATGACAGTTGAACTGCCGTTACCGACAATGTCCATCGTGCGTTCCAGGGAGGGTGACTTGTGTGGGAATTAGATAATAGAGAGAGTGGACTTGCGCGGCATCTACCGCACCATAAAATACTCTCCCACCTGAACCCGGTGTCAAACTCAAGTCAAGAAGATCAGAGGCTGGAGACGGTGAGATTAGCTGGCTGGCACGGTGTGAACCGGCGCCTAGGCGTGGCACCATAGTCCACCACCTCATGTGTGGCTTTCGTTACGTGTGTGCAAGTAACGTCTGCCGTGCCCTGGTCTGGCACTCCTATTGGTCAAGCACATCTACCACGTGGTTCGTTACGGGGGCAATAACACTGTAGGTATCATCGAACGGGATAGTGCTTCTAAACAAAATCCATAGTTCCGCCAGGTTTTGATGGCCACCTCAGTTATCTGTTTCTTTCCCTTTGCAGCAAGAATAATCCTAGACACTTCTGACTGGATTCCAAACATTCTAGCAAAACGGCCATGAAAGAGAACGTGCAGGATGCATGAACCTGAAAATGACCTTGGGGTAGTTCGCGAGGCAATCTTTTGTCAGCAACGGTCTCAGTCGACGACGATGGGGTGGATAAGAAAGACAAGGGTAGGAATGCCTTGTATGGCCGCCTAAACAGTACACGGGAGTAGGAACCGCCCCGCCCGCTTAAAGTAAGTGGCAATGCGGTAAATTTCAGGAAGGTTAAAAATACCCGTGTCTTATCGCTAACACTAGGCGTAACAGAACCAAACTGTCGCCTTAATCTTAACTTTAGTCCTACCCTAAACCTCAATCCTACGGGTAACACGATAATACCCTTGACCCTTCGCCTAAACATGACCCTAATCCCAACTTTGACCTTAACCCCAAACTGAACCCTCAACTTAATCACAGCCCCCGCCTATGTGGGCAGCTGTGTCCTTTTTTAGACGGCCATACAAGGGAACCTTGCTGTGTCACTCAACAGGACTGGATGAAGCTGATAGTCAAGGCTTAGTCACCGACATTTTACACACCGTCGATTGAGACCGAAGTCCTTGAGTGTGATCATAAGTTAATCCTCATGTTATCACGTTCCGGCCCAGTGAGCACCAATTTTAAAATGGAAATTCTAGTTCCCTTGGTGGGTATTTTGACGGGCAACAACGGTCTTTAAAAGTGGCAGGAATTTTAGATCTATAGCTACAACTTGGACGGAAAAAAGCCGAGAAACATAGACAGAAACTGTGAGATGTCAGACACACTGTTACGGATGAATTGTCTGACTCGCAGTTTTATAAGGTATAGATAACGTAAACGTAAATGTCCCGGTGAACTCGCAGTTTTGACAGTTTGGAATACATGCAGGCATCGAGCGGTCGCTCAGGAGCAGATCACCAAGTCGACAATTCAATCACGATCTCACCTTTGGTTTTTTTGAAGGTTGAAATATTTTCTGGCGGGTACAGGTTAAACATCATTCCTTGGTGTTTATTCACCGGTAACAGGTCAACATTACCACGAGCTGAGTGAAGTAAAAACTTAAACGAAAGAAACAGGGTAGGGTTAAATTCACTGAGGATTTTTATGGTTAGACATTTGAGGCTTCACATGTAGCTACGCATTTTTAGATTTCGGTGCCCCGTATGTAGCACGTTAGAGGACGCACACATGATTCAGCCCACGGCCCGGCCCCTAAACGGCTAAATTTAGATGTGTCTGTGTGTGTGTCATTAATTTATTTGCCCGTATTCGGTTTTGTACAGATTCTCCTTGACTGCAGTGATAATTCACAGTACATATGGTCGCATGCTTTGGCTCTTCGTTAGATCAAAAATAAGTCTCTCCCGGTGGAGACTCTTCGACCTAAAAAAATATATTTTCAATTCCATCGGAGGTACGGAATACCTGACTCACCCTCGGAAGTCCGTGGTTTTTTAGAACTGGGGTCCCTCGTGGAGAGGCCCGGGGAGTCGGCGGTCGTGGGAGAGGATTTTTCTGGAGCAACACGCCTTTTTCGGGAGCCACTACGAGTTGACCGAGCGGGCGTCTGATGAGTGTAAGAAGATCCTGGTGCTTTCTGTCCCTGTTCCTTCTCCTCCTCCTCCTCCTCCTTGTGCAAGTCAGTAGTGTCGGCATGAGGTGGAAGTGTCGGCTGCGGATGGAGATCCCGCTGTTCAGACTGCGGAGACAATCGTCTCCGTTTGGATGTCACCGCTGCCGTTTTGCTAGTCTCCGGAGAGGACTGCATGAGCTCCGCCTTGCTGACGTCGCGTTTCCTTAGTGCACGTTTCGGAGTCACTGCTTCAATTTCCGCAGCAGCTGAGGCCCTACCCCGGGTACGAGCAGGCGACTGTGATGTCCTTGCTGCCGGCTTGCCATCAGCACTTGACGGAGTTGCAGATGCGACCTTTTTATTGTTTTTGGGAGTAGCCTGTGGCGTTTTTCCACTACGCGTGCCCCGCGGCATTCTAAAATAAGGAAATTGGGCTGGGGTAAAATGCATTTTGCTGTTGCGTCTGGAGAGTAAAAATTACAAGTTCGCGGAGAGGCCTCGCAAAATCAAGCATAATGTGGACATGAAATATAAGCATGCAAAGCATACAGAAGAAGCGGAGGCCTTTTTCAGGCACCTAGTTCCAGCCAGCCGAGGTATTACAACTTTTCATGGCATTTCTTTCTGAAGAGAGCTTTCAGTCCCTGTAAAAGCCCGTTCTGTAGTTTGATGGGTGCGATAAAGGGCACAAGCGGCTCGTCCACTACCAATTTCCCATTAAACTAACTTAAGATTACGTGGGCCGAATTACAGTGTTTAGTTCACGTTGGCTATTATAATATAGAACAGAACAGCCATCAGACTGAGAATCAGGCTCACTTGACGAGTCACACAAGGGCAGTATCGAGTAGCCCCTTGGCCCGTAAAAAGGTTCGTGTCTTAAAGTTTTGGAGAAGAAACGCCTATTTTCGCGCCGTATGAGTCTTATATCAGCATTCCTTGTAAGATACTAAAATTAACTTATAGTCTTCAGATGATCCAGACTATCGATTGCAGTATTCAATCTCATATTCGTGACCTGATTTAGTCATTGATATTGCATTACAAGACAAACTTCACCATGCAGACTGATTTAAGATATGGAATTATTAAGATCCTGTCTATCACGTTGATAGGGAGTGGGGAACAAACGGTGTCCGAAACAAGGTCTGCTTGCCATCAGTTGACGGCCGATTGTGCTGAATGGGCTCGCACGTCACGGTTGCAACACCAAAACTTCAAACAACCAAAATACTTAGAACTAGTTTTGAGAGTCTGGAGCACGCACTCTTTTTAAGCAAATTCCACCAGCAACCGACTAATAAACAATTCTCATCATTTGCACAGTTGGTGGATATAAGGGAAAGATCACTGCCCCCAGCAAAACTCGAAAGCTGAAACAAGAAGCTAGGAATAAAATATCTCGGGTATCAAGGCCAATATATCACAATGTTAGGCAAATCCAAATGGTAAGCGAGCCACCGAAAAAGTTAACACCGTTAGTGTTGTCATATTCTTCATCAGGGAATCTAATCAATGGGTTGTCCATTCAACTTAACCCCCATTATTCAACATTTCGCCGAAATTTCAACGGAAGGTTATCGAAACTGGACTTCAAGGATAACCCCAGATCCACCGGCGTGACAACCAACTCAACTCAACACTATGACACCACCAGCAGCAACATTACGGAAATTTGTACTTCCGCCTCAGCGCTTCAATACCACGTCTCAGTTCCATCTTGTGAGGCCGAACATTGTTCTAATCGCAACAGGAACGCTACTCAGAGACAAGTGACAACTGCAAGCACCTCGTATTACCAACACCACCACCAGTACTGCAGACATAGTTCACACCTATCCGCATTTCAACCGCACATTTCGACCACACACCGACCTCGGTAGCCATCGGTGAATCCATGGACCATGACTGAAGTACCGGTGTCTGGAGTTCCCGTAAAGAACCATCGTGCACTCCTTCCCTGCCCACATATCTAGACAATGTCACAAGGGTCCTTTACTACCGCGTTTAATGTGCATGGCCAACCACAGAGGGAAGCTTTCGTGTTAAGTCAACTACTACGTTGAATCGAATTGCCCGTCGGTTTGACTACACCAGATCGCTCGTGCGTGGAAAAGCGCCAGGCCAATACCGTGAAATTCATCTCCACACCACATCCGCGTATCTGATGCGTTCGAAGCGATCACGACGCGCTATAAGTCGGGGCTTCAAGGGTTGTCAACTTGCATCATAACTTGGTTCGTTTCACGAACGGGGATAAGGCTGCAAAGGTTTCTTCTTAATGTGACCCTTCAGGCACTCCTAGTTATATGAGATCCAAAACCACCCTGAATGTAGTTTGGTATGTGTAGAGTTGAGAGACCAGATTGTGTGTGGCAAGTGTAGGCGGGTTATTTGGCTTACGCGGCCACTAAGGCCGCGCCCTCTTCCAATCGTCTCGAGTGTGGAGGAAGGCAGATATTTCAGTATAAACAAATCCACGCGCAAGTCACTCCTTGTGCCTACTTTTAAGATCAGAAGCGGACTTCACAGTTTACGGGTCAGTTAAAGTGGTTACGCTGGGTCCTTGCAAGCCCCTAGCCATTTTCGTACGCACACTTAAGACAGAGGCTGACACCACGCCCGTCACAGAGCCTAACCTTAGCAGCCGTCAGCAGAAAGACTTAAAAAAGTCATTCAGAGGCCAACATTAAGGTACTCTTCCTGATGACCAACCTGCCCATTCTTGAATGCAATAAGTCTATCGGGCCTGACTCTATCAGTGGGCTGCACGCCTTGGCCCGGAGGGCTGTCCGTGGAGTCGATTACCCGACCCTTCCTTGGAGCGTGGGCCAAACTGCGACGTATATGTGGTGTGATCCTTATGGGACTTTTACGCAAGTAAGATCCGAGGCATTTCTGGGACCAGGTCTGGTGTTCATAGAGTTAACGAGGCTAAGTGGAAAGTGTAGACAGACTGTTAAGATTTGACAGCCGCTATGGTCACGCTGGCCTTCAGTTGTCCTGATTTTGTCCTTCAATCGGGACGCGGTGAGTATGAAATGAGAGCGTGAAGTAGAGACAGTGCAAATCTCTCACTATAAAACAATTCAAGCGGCGAGTAAGGCTGTGCTCACCTCACGGAACAGTTTTAGATTTCGCGCTTTTGGCGATCAAGCTATCTTTTACCCCTACAAACCGACTTTTTTGAGTCAAGGGAGAAAATAGTAATAGGGTAGGTATCCTTCTGAAGGCTTGCTCATTTCGCCTGACGATCCATTATACGTAAAGAAAGTTTTGAACCAGGAAAGGAGGTCGGATAAACCAGTGTGTCAAGATTAAATTAAGTCGTGCTAGCCCAGTTTGACCACTATGAGCAAATCTGCTTTGCTCTAAGCCAATTTGTATGCAAGTTTTCGATCGTTCGCAATCTAAACTGGCGGTTCCGGTGAATGGTGGTCTACGCTGCACAGAAAAAGATAGTGTATCTGTGAGTATCGGGATTGGATTCCTTAAAAGTAGTAGTCCAATACTTTATTTAGATTCTTATAATTTTACAGACATTTTAGCCCATTAAGGTAGTCATAAATATTTTCATAACATGTGTGACCATAGATAATTGTACTTAGCGGATTGAATGATAACATAGCAGACAAAACGGCCGAAATTGGACGCCAACAGTTAAACATAGGAGTCATCGGGTGTGAAATAGACTCAGAGATCCTACTGACACGATCTCTATCAGTCATTCGAAATTTTGGGAACCAGCCAGCTCTTGAATATTTAGTAAATACCATTTAAACGAACAAGTGAAAGAAATCCTTATAAAATTATGTGTAGATGGACTAACTCTCGTAAGTCATCAAGTACGATATGATTTTGTCATAAATTGTGCCGCGGGTACAAAATGATAGCATCGATGGCGTATTTCATAGTACGTAACACTGCTACCCACCACTACTTTTTGCTCTGCGGTCTCTTGTGTTTCAAGTCAGTAGCGTACAGGGCCTTTTGCTAAATCTGAAAACCCAAGCGGCTAAAGATGGTAAGCACAGAGTAAATTAAGCTCCTTTTGTTAGATGACGGATATCTGTTGGGCTGTAGGTAGGACGCGTCGTGAACATAAATATTCAACTTCAAGGACACACCAAAAATGATGTCCAAAGCTGCATTTATCTCCAAATGTAAGCACACAACAACGGTTTAACTTGCTCATCATCTGGCATCAACTAATGAAATGGTCTCACATAACCAGTCAGGGCGCAGTCGCAAGATACATACGTGCCCATGCTTAGTAATACTAACAATCCTAGTTTCGTTTTATAAATCAGAGACCGTTTGAAACGAAAACAGCTGTGAAAGATGACGGGTTCACCCTTATTACTGATCGTTCCCTGTATGCAACGAAAATTTCACTGTGACTACTGAGGATTGCACGGTTGTTTCGTGTACTAAAATAAGCCTTTGACTATGCGAGCAGCTACGTATGTGTTAAAGAAAATTTGAAAATAAACGATGAAAATGGTCCACTGTAATTTCAACGCGAAAACCATGCAGAGAATGAACTTTATGGGTATTTACAGGTTTCTCTTAAGGAGACCACAGTAAGGCCACAAGGATAAAGGATGTAACCGTGCTTGACTCCATGAAGATGAAAATACTGTGAACGTATCATCGGCATTTAGGAAATAAAGTTTCGGAAGTTTGAACGGTGACGTTGGGAAGTAGGAAAATTTGCGCGGGTTTAGACGAACATTATTGGTGTCAAAGAAAGGAATGAACAGTAGCCAAAAAATTCTACATAATCCTAATTTAAGTACAAAGCACTAGCTTTTGAGAGAACAATCAAGCAAGAAGCGTTTCAAGCGGCCTACTACTACAAAACGAGGAATACCTATTGCAGCACAAGCAAACACTTCAAACACCCCCGTATTGACTTCGGGGCGCTAAACAACTCAGCACAGTAAAACCCAAATATTTTGCCAACTGCTGGTTTCGTGGCATAGGTGTAAGTTTGGTGATAGTTATTTATCTATTTTTAAACTTATACACAAGGATCAACTAAAATAAAACTTCATTGCCGAAAATATGGAGCCGAAAGTTCGTCATATTATCTCTTAATATGCCTATGCCTGTGCTAGTCAATGTACTTTGGCCAGACTACACCTGTTTTTTGCCTTCGACCCTTTAGTATTTTGGCGACCTCCTGCTTTATTTTATCTGTATTGTCTGAATTACTCATAAACACTGACAGTTCTGCTTAACCTCCCTCTAGTGGCCTGAAATGCGGAAACTTACCAATAGTGGACTGGAGGAGCCATAAAGATGACCATGGATTGACGTCCAGTAAACTGGACTAGGATTTAAATGCTTTTTCCTCGTACATCTGCAGAGGGCACTGTTTTTATACCAGTGCTCAGAGTCTCCTTTCGAAAATAGATGAACTCAAGACACTAGTCTCAGACCGATCCCCCGATGTCGTTGCCATTACGGAAACGTGGCTCAAACCCTAAATCGCGGATAGCGGGGTTTCGATAAATGGATACCAGCTCTTTCGAAGAGACCGATAAAAAGATAGGTAGGTGGAGTGGCAATATACCTTAGGACAGGAATTTCGGCAGTCAAACGTGCACACGCTATATTCCTTGAATATAAATATCTCTGGCTAATGATTTAAAGGAATTGTACACAAAACCTACAATTCTTGACAATTTACTGACAAAAAAACATTCCAATTGCAGCTGATGAGTCACGGATTCATTTGGTCAAGGAAATAGCAATTCATCAGGAGGTGCTTATTGCTGGAGAGTTCAATGCACCTACAGTTGATGGTGCACCAACTTCCTTCGGCAGCAAGCTAATGGATCTCACTCTCGGCCAACCTATGGCACAGAAGGTTAAGATATCAATGAGATTTATAGAGAACCAGAGAGCCAATTGCCTGGACCTAGTAGTGACGAAGGACTTCTCTAACATTTGATGAAGTGTATTCTAATGCACCCCTCGGTAAGAGTGACCATATTACGCTGTTGTGGGTTTACTCGCTTTATTCTCAGCGCCAGAAGAGAAAGGAAGGAAAACGAAATATATGGATTGCTGATTTGAACTTGGTCAAGGAAATGGCAATTCACCAGGAGGTGCTTATTGCTGGAGATTTCAATGCACCTACAGTTGATGGTGCACCAACTTCCTTCGGCAGCAAGCTAATGGATCTCACTTTCGGTCAACCTATGGCACAGAAGGTTAAGATATCAATGAGATTTATAGAGAACCAGAGAGCCAATTGCCTGGACCTAGTAGTGACGAAGGACTTCTCTTAATTTGATGAATTGTATTCTAATGCACCCCTCGGTAAGAGTGAACATATTACGCTGTTGTGGGTTTACTCGCTTTATTCTCAGCGCCAGAAGAGAAAGGAAGGCAAGCGAAATATATGGATGGCTGATTTGAATGCCATGAAGAAAGAAATGATGACCATGAAATGGGATTTTTTGTTCAAAGGAAATCCAGAGGATGACTGGCGCTCGTTTAAGACGATTTCACTCAATATGATTTAACGTTTTTGTCCAGTGAAGGCGCAAAAAATTCTGGTCACCCTGTCTGGTTAACAAGAGAACTTAACAGGCAGTAAAAGTAGAAAAATAAAAAATGGAAGGTATTATGGGAAACAGGGTCAGCAGAACATCTCGAGGAATTTTGTCACCAATGAAATGCTGTCAAAAAATGATCCGTCAGGCAAGGAAGAATTATGAATCAAGAATTATCCAGCAGGCTGTAAAGAGCAAAAAAATTTTCAATTATATCAAAAGTCGATTAAAAAACGGACCCAGTCGCAGTACTTATGGATGGGAATGGTGTTGAAGTCGTTGAAAATTGCGAGAAAGCCGAGCGCTCGGGTCGGTTCTTTGCCTCGGTATTCACTAGACAACCCGCACTTCAGCATGATCATGTCAAAAGTGCTGTTTTAAACGCCAGTTCAGTGCTTGAATGTATACTCTTGCCGGAGCATCTTGTGGAACGAGAACTGCAAATCTCAAAGAAGCGAAGCCATCGGGTCCAGCTGATTTATCGGCTAATTTCTTCAAAGAACTGGCCAGCGAACTCTCCAACCCACTAGCGCATATATTCAATTCGTCATTTGAATAAGGAAAACTGCCATTCGCATGGAAGGCAGCGAATATATACTCCATATACAAGAGTGGGGCTCGATCTAATGTCAAAAATTATCGGCCTTTCAGCCTAAACCCAATTTTCTGTAAAATAATGGAATCAATAATTTAGAAGGTGTCCATGAAATTCCTTGATAAAAACCACTTACTCTCAGAGCGCCAGCATGCCTTCAGACAGAATCGCTCTTGACTTTCCAGTTTATTACTTTCGACAGAGCAGTGGACTCGCACATTGGACGAAGATGTTAGGGTTGACGTCATCTACACTGATGTCAAGAAGGCGTTTGACAGTATCCTACACAAACGTTTAATCTATCAGTTGTCTGAAATTGGCATAAGAGGAATGCTGCTGACATATATCGCAGATTTTCTTATAGGAAGATCTTGTGAGACCTGCCAGCTCTCTTACTTTGATCATGTGGTACAATCTAGAGATAGTGGTTTTGAAATCTACACCGTTTATTTCGACTTCGCGAAAGCTTTTGATCGTGTTGACCATGATCTCCTCCTGCTAAAACTTACCTCCTTTGGCATAGGCAACAAGCTTCTGAACATAATATCTACCTATTTGAATGCTCGTGCACAGCGAGTTAAAATTTCCGATGTTATCTCCAACCCCACGCATATAAGGAGTGGAGTTAGTCAGGGTAGCGTACTCGGCCCGCTTCTATTTTGCCTTTTTGTGAACGATGTTTCTGATTGTTTTCATTATGGTAGGCCCTTGATGTATGCTGATGATTTAAAAGTTGTCTATCGAGATAAACCGGCTGATTTCCAAATGGTACTTGAGCTCTTAAAAAAGGATCTTCAAGCCTTCGCTCAGTGGTGTCGCACATGGCGCCTTTCGATTTCTTGGTACAAGTGCCCGTTATTGTTACTGGTGATAACTATCTGCCTCATCTAAGCATAGACGGTCATGGCCTACATGTGCCTGGGGCTTTAAAGGATCTGGGCATTTCATATTCTAGTAGGCTTAATCTGTCAGAGAACTGCGCCCTGATTGTCTCTGAAAGCACGCCAAACTACTGGGTTTATTTTCCGAAATTTTAAAACTGTAAATACTAGGACCAGCTTTTATAAAATGTATGTCAGACCTAGTCTGGAATACTGCTCGTTTCTATTTAGCCTTCTGCACGCGAGTGCACCGAGGAAGATAGAATCAGTCTAGCACTTCTTTGCTAAAAGAGTTTTCACTTCAGAGCAGAGAAATTATCCTACCAACAACGCTGTGAGCTTACAAGCCTTGAACCGTTGTGGCTTCGTAGATTCCAGAAGGGACTATTTTTACTGTTTAAACTTTTAAACAGTTTTACCTTTAACCTCCCTAAATCCCTGAGGCAGCTCGACCACTCTCGGCGCACCAGTAATCGAGATGTATTTTTATTTCGTCCTTTGGCACGCACCGTTAGATACCGTCAGTTTTTTCGGTGAACGCTATAGCAATCTGGCATAAATTACCCATAATCATTAAAATTCAGGAAAACTATCCTTGCTTACGAGAGCTGTCACTAGTTTTCTACATTTAGGCCACCTTCCATGAATTTCGGGTGCTGATTCTCTGGAAGCTCTCTTCCGTTCTGATGGCGTCCATGGTCTCTGAATCCGGTGACGTACGTCATGCTGAAGGCAATATTGCTGGATCTGCAGTTCGTAATCGGGTTATTCCTCAGTCGACAGCGAGCAGCCGTTCACCGGCATACCTGCTGCTAGTACAGAATACCTTATCCACAATGAAAGTAGAAGTACTACACCATGCACCTGTGTCAATACTTCCCTGTCCTGAACTTTAATCCGTTCAAAAAGCTGCAGTTTTATCTCCTGAAAACACTATAAAGAACGATCAGGAGATTTTTTCACTGTCAGCTTGACCCACTACTGTATCTCCCTTTTGACCTTGCCTGTACACTGGCAAAAAATAAATAAATAATTAAACTGTGTGCATCGATACATCGAAGTCAACACATTTTCCGGTTCTAATTGGTGTACTTCAAGGTTCCGTCTTAGGGTCATTACTCTTCTTAGTCTGCATTTACGATTGTGTCAACGACCTGGGATGCAGAGCTGTCATGTTTGCAGACGATGTTAAATTATGGAGTACCATTTGATGTTATTTTGATAGGCACACACTTTAAGAGAGGCTCAACCGTCTTTGCAGCTAGTCTGCTCTTTGCCTCTTAAATTTTAACGTTGGGAAGTGTGTGGTCCTAAGACTCCGTACCGGAAGGATCAGGGAGGAGGATGATTCCTACCAATACCTTCTCGTGGGGGGCAGCCCCCTTTCAATTGTCAGGGAACAGAAGGACATCGGGGTTCTAATAACCTCCTCACTCGAACCATTTTCACAGTTTTTAAAGGCAGCTTAACGCGCGACACAGGTCTTATTTGCACTCAGACGTCGATTAGTGCAGATTGATAAGGAACTCATCTGAAAAACCTACGGAGCATTTGTTCGATCTCACTTGGAATATGCCGTGCAGGCCTGGCCTCCGTGGTTTAAGAAAGATTATCGAGAGTTAAACATTCTCAATCTCGTATTTATGCTGATGACCTCAAATGCCTTTATTCCTTCTCCATCTCTACAACCGAACGAGGCTTAGAACAAATTTATTCGGACTTAGACGCTCTTTTGGCGTGGAGCTCCACATGGCTAATGGACTTCTCACCTTCTAAGTGTCGTTACATGAGTTTTGGGCCTGTAGGGCTGTCGCAACCTGTTATTTCTAAAAGTTTCCCTATGATTTAATGTTCCTGCATCAAGGACTTGGGCTTAAGCTATACCAATAAATAAGACCTTTCGCTGATGCCGATAGAATTACGGCCAAAGCTGCTCATGATTTTCGGCTTTATTTCTTATAATTTCTACCTTCCTGAAATTAAATTAAATCTTTATCGTATATTTGTGCTTCCCATTCTTGAATTTTGCTGTCCGTTCTTCGGTTTAATGAATGAATCTAGCCATTCAAAAATCGAAAATATCCAAAGAAATTTCTCAAATTAAACTCCTGTTTCTGACTCTTTCAACTTCTTTCTACTCGACAAGATGCCAGCTAACAAAGCTTGAATTTTGGTGGGTCAGGAAACTGGAAGCAGGCCTTTGTCTCCTTGTACAACTCAATAATAACTCAACTCTCCCCAAGCTTTCTGGCATTAAACCCGTTAGTCTTCCTAATAACCTAAGAAATTCTGCATGAATTATAACTGTCCCTGCATTCTCCACGTGTAAACTTTCTCTTTTCTTTGCATCTAAGTATAGCTTTCTTTGGAATAACTTGCAAATTGAAATAAGGTTATTAACAAGTCTATCTGCTTTCAAGCGAAGATTGCATCTTTATCTTTACACTGATTATATTGACTATTTATTTTCCTCATCTTTTCCCAGTAGCTTTCACCATGTCTCGGAGAAAGGACCATCAGGAATTTAATTGATCCCTTGAAACTATATTTTCGCTACCTCGAGTCCCCCATGAACCATGATTTCTACTTACATCACCAGTCATCCAAACGATGAAGTCACTCGGACGTACATATTCGGTGGTCCACAGTCTAAAATTCTGACGTTACTTTGGATACTAGCCATCATCAAAATTCAATTCTGGATCCTAAGATGCTGAGACCTTAAGTTTATTGTCGTATTTTCAAGAGATTTTGTTTCATATGCCTAAGTGATCAAAAACGAAACATCTCGATGTTTCTTTATCTTTTTCTGAAATGCTACTGCAGTATTATCGTGGGAGTTTTTTTTTCCAGCCGGATTACTCTCCCACCGATCGGATGAAAATGAGTACACTGATAGCATAATTAAAAAGACGTCAATACGAGGGGGAAGAAAACTTGAAAATTGTAGACAACAAATTAGTCAAAACGGTGCGCTCGTTTTTATGGTAACATCCGGTGAAATTGACGGCAACCACGCCGGTCAAAAGCCCTACCAAATGCCTATAGATTTGAACTCAGACAGGAGACTGGATATATCTTGTGAAATATCCAGCAAAAATCGCCATGTGGAAGAAAGAACTAAAAATCTTCAGAAATCGAGGGAAGAAAACAATATTAAAATGATGTACACAAATTTGCAGAGTCTATTGAACAAAATGGATGAAATTAAACTGGTCGTGGACCATTTACAGCCTGACTTCATAGCTCTAACTGAAACATGGTTAAATGAACAAATCGCAGACACAGAAGTCAGAATAGACGGTTTTTAGCTTTTCTGCATGGGTAGAAACGGACATAGGGGTGGTGGAATCACAATATTTATACGAGAAGGCATTGACTTCATTCTGGATGGGCCATCACCAAATAGGATCTCGTCTTGCGAAATACTTTGTTGTAAACTGAAAGTCCCAAACCAACCAGACCTCCATATTGCCGTGGTATATCGACCCCCAGGACAGCGAACGGACACGGACGAAGCACTCATCCCAGAGGTAAAGCAAATCTGCCGTAGCAAACACTTTATTAATACTTGGAGATTTCAACGCTCCCGATATCGATTGGGTGTACTGCTCGCGATCAGAAAATTCATTTGAACAGAAATTACTACAGTTGGTAAATGACGAGTTTCTTACCCAACCTGTCACAATGAAGACGCGGTTCCGAATTGGGCTGCAGTCAAGCTGTTTAGATCAAATAATTAGTAGAGACGACAATTGCATCCCTTGCATTAAGTTCTTACGTGCCGCTTGGACGAAGTGATCATTGCGTTCTTGCTTGGGAGTACAGTCATTTTTTTCTGTACCCAAATGTCATGCAGTTAGGGCAGAGAAATGTATGGAAAGGGGATTATCCCAAAATGAAAGAAGTACTGAATGGGATAGACTGGAGCCCTGCACGTGTACCTGACCCAAATGCTGCCTGGTTCTTCATTAGTAAATTGATTCAGCAGTTGGTAGAGAAATTCTGCCCACTTAAAAGGCGATCGTGCGTCTCCCGACCCGAGTGGGTGACATTGGAAATAAAAAGTAATATCAAGGAAAAAAAGAAGACTGTGGAGAACATATGCCAGATATCAACAACCCGAACATTTTTCTGCTTTTAAGTAACAGCGAAATCGGTGTCGGAATCTTCTGAGAAAAGAAAGATCAGCCTTTGAGTCGGAAATAGTCAAAGACATACCAAGAAATTCGAAAAGGTTTTTATGCTTACGTTAATAAGGCAAAAACGAAATCGCAACTGCATTCCTTGTCTTAAAAGACAATCAGGGAAACAGGTTAACTGATAACTCTGATAAGACCAGCCTCTTATCCAATTTCTTTATGACCGTGTATACCGAGGAACAACATTTTGACGAGGACGAATACTACAGTACTGCAAAATCTACAAATAAAATAAGCACGGTGTCATTTCCAATGGACACCGTAAGAAAAACTCTGAAATAGCTACAGCCCACTAAATCACCTGGCCCAGATGGTATATCCGCAAAAGTTCTCAATGAACTCACAGACCAGCTAGCCTCTCCGCTCTCCAAGATATTTGAAAGTTCGATGGAGGCGGGGGTTCTGCCTACCGAGTGGAAGATAGCCAACATAACCCCTATCTATAAAGGAGGAGAGAGGACATCACCAAACAGTTTCTGACCAGTCAGCCTCACAAGTATCTGTTGCAAAATGATGGAGAAGATAATCAAAACGGAACTGATGAGGCATCTTGAAGAAAATAACTTGCTAAGTTCATATCAACATGGATTTCGAAGTGGTCGATCCTGCCACACAAACCTGCTCACATCCATGGAAAGTTGGACAAAATCATCAGAAATAGGTTTGTCAGTCGATGCGGTCTACATTGACTTTAGCAAAGCCTTTGACAGGGTTCCACACAAACGTCTGATCTTTAAGCTCCGTCAAATGGGTGTGACTGGCAACCTACTCAAATGGTTGGCCGACATTCTCCCAGACAGGCGCCAGCGTGTTTGTATCGTAGACGCCAAGTCTCACTGGAAACCGTTCACAGTGGAGTTCCGCAGGGTAGCGTTCTGGGTCCCATTTTGTTTCTGATATACGTAAACGACTGCCTGGATTGTCTGACATGCGAGAAGGTAATGTTCGCTGACGATTTGAAGTTATGGAACTCGATTGAAAAACCGGAGGATGCGCGGAAATTACAACAAAATTTAGATCGCTTGCAAACATGGTGTGATGAGTGGCTGATAAACCTTAATCTTAACAAATGCCAAATAATCCGACTGTGGCCTAGTTCCAGAAGGATGATTAGGTTTGAATACCAGTACTTCATCAGTTGTCACCAACTCCAGGAGGTAAATATTCTAAAGGACTTGGGTATATGGATAACACCAACTCTCAAACCATCGTCGCACTGTGTGAATATCGCAAAGAAAGCTATATGTATTTTAAGGCGTTATCAGGAGTTCCTTCGTTAATTTTGACGGAGAGCTTTTTGGGCGCGTGTTTGGAACATTTATCCGGCCGGTGTTGGAATATTGCGTTCAGGCGTGGCACCCTTGGACGAAAAATGACTACGCTCTGCTGGAGAAAGTTCAACGGAGGGCAACGAAACTAGTCAAACGATTGGAATGCCCACCCTATGAGGGCCGCCTAGCAAGACTTAAAATTTTTCCTCTCTTTTATAGGCAATACAGAGGGGATATGATCTTAGTCTTCAAACTTGTCAGAGGAGTTGATTGTGTTCTTCAGATGGCCAACTTTTTTGAATTGGCAAACATGACAAGTCTCCGAGGTCACCAATACAAACTGAAAAGAAATCACGCCAAACTTGAAGTGCGGGCCAACTTCTTTTCCCAACGGGTGATTGACGAATGGAACAAACTGCCAGCCTCATTTGTTCAGGCTGAAAGCGTAGAAATGTTTAAAAGAAGACTTGATGCATTTTTTACTTGATGAACATATATTTAGTCGACAGCAATGATCGATATACTAAAACGACTATTGCCATGTAACATTTGCTTGTTTTGCTAGTGTCTATCTGTAAATAGGGTTTTCAAAGGCTCTGCCTATCTCCCTTATATATACTGAATTATACTGAATTATTACCCTACTCTACCACCTGACCTTATTTTCCTAATAAGTGTTTTTCTTCTATGTTCTTTTTAAAAATTAAGGCCTATTGAACTCTGCCTCCATTTGTAATGTAGGAGTTTTTTTCACTGCCTATCTTTCTAGTCCACTATTAATCTCAAAACCTCGCTAACTGTTTACCTAGCAGGACATGTTCTGTGTGCATTTTTAAGTATTTGTACCTTTTTTCTGCACACATTGTCATAACTTTATTTCGTTACCAATGTTCGTTTAGACAGTGCCTTGCTGGTGCTTTCCAAATATAAATTCTAAATTCTAAAAAAATTCTAAATACAGCTGGAACGAGTGCAGGTGAGAGCTACGAAGATAGGCAAGAATCTTCGTCATCTGTTTTACGAAGCCAGTCAGGCTAAACTTGGTTTGTTTCCTCTCAATTACAGGCAACTACGCGGTGACCTCATCCAAAAGTACCGGATTGTCAGAGGCAGGGAGTTTGCCCTAGAATTTGCTGAGTTCTTCAAATTGGCTGGGACGGAACATCTGCTGGGTCATCCCTTTAAACGACAGAGGAAGTTGGTCCACACGGACGTCAGTTGAAACGCATTTTCGCAGAGGGTCGTTGGAGTATGGAGCGGACTCCCTGACGAGGTGATCCATACAGAAACTGTGAACACATTTAAATGCAAAATTTATACTCCTTTTACATAGAAAATCTTGTACATATAAGGAAGATTTAGTCAGTAGCGGCAGCTTGCACCTGAATATAGAACAGTGTCCCAAACACAAACGTCTCATCTATAAATTATCTAAAATCGGCATAGGAGGAATGCTGCTGTTGCAAGAAACTCGTTATCTACCATACTAAGGATTGCAGATTTTGAATAAAGTAAGATTCGGCTTGCACGGGACAGACAGAGGGAATCACGCGCACTCAGCGAGCCAAACTCTGCAAAAATCTGTTGCTCAACTGTTCCGCCGTCGATCCTGCTCTAAACGAGGTTATGAAATACCTCCATTACTTAATGAAACTATGAAATTCGTTCTCGTAGATCTGAGAAGGCAGAATTGTTTAGTGCATTCTTTGCAAAATCATCTTACGATGGAATCTGAACCGGTTCCGACGTTTCAGGCATCCTCATTTAATGTTATCAGTACCATTGATTTCTCCATAGAACTAATTCGTAAGCAAATAATGCGTCTGAAAAACTCGCACTCTTCGGGGACTGATGGTATCCAAACTCAGTTATTAAAGAGTGCCGAGCTCCGATGCTAGCCATGTATTATTATTATTATTATTTTATTTATTGCCAGTTTACAGGCAAGGTCAAAAAGGGATATATACAGTAAGGGGTCCAGCTGACAGTGAAAACTCCTGATCGTTCTTTAAGGTATTTTCAGGAGAAAAAAACTGCAGCTTGTTGAACAGATTAAAGTTTAGGACAGGAAGTGTTGACACAGGTGCACAGTGTAGTACTTCTCCTTTCGGTGTTGTGGATCTGGTCTTCTGTACTAGCAGCAAGTATGCCGGCGAGCGGCTGCTAGCTGTAGACTGAGGAATAACCCGATTACGGACTGCAGAGCCAGCAATATTGCCTTCAGCATGAAGTCCGGCATAGGATTCAGAGTCCGTGGACGCCATCAGAACGGAAAAGAGCTTCCAGAGAATCAGCACCCAAAAATTCGCGGAAGGTGTCCTGAATGTAGAAAACTAGTGACAGCTCTCGTAAACAAAGGATAGTTTTGCTGAATTTTAATACTTCTGGGTAGTTTATTCCAGATTGCTATAGCATTTACCGAAAAAAACTGACGGTATTTAACGGTGCGTGCCAAAGGAAGAAATAAGAATACATCTCTATGATTGGTGCGCCGACAGTGGTCGAGCTGCCTCAGGGATGTAAGGGGATTAAAGGTAAAACCGTTTAAAAGCTTGAACAGTAAAAATAGTCCCTTCTGTAATCTACAGAAGCCACAACGGGTCGAGGCTTGTAAGCTCACAGCGTTGTTGGTAGGACAAGTTTCTGTGCTCTGAAGTAATAACTCTTTTTAGTAAAGAAGTGCTGGACTGATTCTATCTTCCTCCGTTCACTCGCGTGCAGAAGGCTAAATAGAAACGAGCAGTATTCCAGACTAGGCCTCTGACAATACATTTTATAAAGGCTGGTCCTAATATTGAGGGTTTTAAAATTTCTGAGAATAAACCCAGTGGTTTGGCGCTTTAGAGACAATCAGGGCGCAGTGCTCTGACAAGATTAAGACTACTAGAATAT
>WEDG01002629.1:0-78887 GCA_017591395.1 Schistocephalus solidus | reverse complement strand
AGATGCACGATGATTGCATCTTTGAAATCCTGAGGAACTTGTCCTTGGCGCCACATGTCCTCGAAGAGTGTTGTGAGTTCCAGCATCATCCGGGGTAGGCCTTGCTTGTAGACTTCCGGTGGGATTGCGTCAGTCCCGGTGCTTTCCGGCTGGAAATCTGTTTCACGGCCCGGGTGGTTTTCTTAGGGAATGCGGCAGAGCCAGTTCATTGTTCGTGTTCACTTGAGGGAGCCGGTAAATGGCAGCATTTGAGATGGCTGATTAACAATTAAGGACACTTATGAAGTGCTCGGCCCAGCTCTTCAATATTTGCGATTTCTCTGTCAGCAGTCTTGTGCTATGAGAGCTAAGCAGCGGTGTGGTCCCCTTGATGCAGGGGCCGTAGATGGCCTTGATGGCTTTGAAAATGGGGGGAGGTGGGAAGTTCGGGAGTCAGACATACCGGGTGTGGAGGCACACACAGCACCGGAGAACCTCACCTGGTTTAGCCCGCCGGTCGTGACGGTTGCCCGGGGTGTGGCCACTGGGACGACCCCAGCTAGGAGGAGCCACAGGTGAGAGTTGGGTACCAGTTAGATGCGGCCACAAGAGCATTCACCACCTGTACGAGACAAATAGAGCGACCAAATTCTATCTGTGTGGTGCTACCCCTAACTAGTACCCGTATTCCCTAGCCGGCATACAGAGCCCTGCGCAGTCACCTCCGGACTAGCGTCACTGGTGTTTGATTGGCCCCTGCTCCTTATAACTTTTGTGTGTTGTTTTTTGTTGTTGCTGCTGCTTTTACCTCTGACGCTGGACTCCCGTAAGAGTTCAATGGCTCAGATGAATAATGCCATGATTCCGACGAGCGAACAACATTCTTCTTTAAGTATAACACGGGAGTCTCTCCTATTCCCGTGTGCTGTCGGGCAGAGTTATAAACAATTCAGACCGCATATAGCTGTAGTGCGTAGCGGGAAAGTATAATTATTGGAAGATTCGAGTAGAAATGATAATAATATATTAATTGTAAGTGTGTGTTTTATTATCACGAAAGATGGGCTCCCAAAGGTCTCTGAAACTTCGAGCAAAACAGGTATCTAAAGACCGAACTTATGCTCTTGGGCTGCTACGGAAATTCCATAAACCAACTGGTAGGCTGTGACCACTACCAGTCACCTTATTCTGGTGACTGGTTTTCCTTCACTTTCAGCACAAGCCTGCATTGCATTTGGCACAATAGCTCCCAATACTTTTATACTAACTAAAATTTAAGAAAATCTTCGACCGTAGACACGAAGAAATCGAATACCAGGTATGCTAAGAAAAAACTGTAAAACGAAAAATACACAAAAATTTTACATTTTGAATTATATCTGCATTCGTAATATATATCTCCAAAATGAATGTTCATTGTGCTCCAAGGCTTCGAATATTAATGAATGCTTAAGAAGGTGCAAAAAGCAGCTTTTCACTTATAGACTTGACTGAGTTGAGGTTCTAATGCGGAAATCTTGATCTAGGAATTGCTTTATTTCGGGTCGTAAGAATTTTTTCGTGACTCCGGTGTCGCGCAATACGGTTTTGGGTCTGTTCATCTTGTAGGAGTAGTAGTATAAGCAGCCAACTATTTTTTTCGCTATGTTTTTGGTATCAGAAGAACGTCATTCTTTTAAAGTAAACTCTGTACCCAAATGATTAAGGAAAGCAACCTGCGCAAAAGCCTTACCCTTTTGAGAATTTTTCAAATTTCATGCGTACCTCTCTTCTGTCTTTGCTTGACCACGCCTCAACCTATGAAAGTGGACCTAATACGTCCAAGATGCATTTATATCTAAAAGACGCTTTTAAGACTTGGCATTAACAGACGGCCTTGGCTTGATAGGAGACTCATTTGTGCGATTTCGGGGTTCTGTAAAACGGACGAATTCAATGGGCCAGCTTACGGATGTTTCGAGAAGGCAGGCCTGCTTCGGATTTCGGCTGTGCCAATAAAACGATCGTCCAAAAAGCCTACGCATCCTAGCTATCACAGATCCTCAGTGCCGGAGCATTCTAGGCTGGTATCCGTGTTCGCCATCGCTAGCATGTAAAAATATGCTTACTTAAAGTGGGAATGGGACAGGAGGAGGTTTTGTCCCTGGTACTTTGGGAGTATTTTTGACAATAAGTTTAGTTGCTTGAAGAGATTAGCTAATCGAACTTATGTAGAATGGTAAAATTTGAATTAATTTCTTCAGCAAAAAGGGCGTGCTTGTGAGAAAACATTACCTACCAAGAAACTGAAAAACTATTTTAATTGCTACTGAGATAGGCTTTTAAACATCCTCTGAATGACCTTCTTGGAATAAAATACGAGAGGGTTGATTTAAAATAAAAAAGGACTCTGGAAATGTCCTGAAAATACTGAAAAGCATAAGTCAGAAGAGGAACAGAGAATTTACAGGATTTTAGTGGACGATCAGTCTAACTCTACGGGACAACTAATCATGGAAGTGGCTTTTTACTTGTGCCTAGGTGATGTTTTTTTCCATTCTAGACGTACTTCCAGAAGAAAATGTCTGTTAATACCTTAAGCGTAAGTTCTACTCTCCTGGTATCCTATTTTATGCGAAGTATTAAAAGTATATTGAACATCTTGCCTTACATTAACCCTTTCCTTAATTGATTTTTTTCACTGGATTTTTAGGGTCAGGGGGCGTTTCTTATGCGGTTGTATCACCGTTGTCATTAATTCTTGCCTCTAGTGCTTCAAACGTCCCTAATGCGGAGACCTCCACCATCATTTTTTATTTTTCTTGATCTCCAGTATGCACCTTCCATTGTATTAATGCCGGTCTTCCTAAGCTTACAGATTAGTATAGATAAAATATGACGTGCCCTTTTACCAGTAGACTCGAATTGCGCACACCTGTTGAAGAGCTCGAAAATTCCGCGACAGACAAGTTTCCAGATGAGATGAACTCATTATGGGCTTTGTACAGACCAAAACTTTTCAGTAATTCGTGAGGAAGCATAAAATTCCATACATAACAACCTCCTTGGGGTAGGCAATTCGCCGGATGCCACACTCTAAGTCATTTTATGTGGGTAGGGAATGTGATTTAATTGTTTATTTATTGGGAAAGCAGTGGGAGGGTTGTTGAGGAAAAGATACTCAAATCCACTATGGGGATGAGAGTGTGAGGATTAGTGGGTTAAGGATCTCTACGAGTAGTCAAAGGTGAAAAAATGGTCGCAAGACTAAAGAGCAACTGGGACAAGCATGGCTGTAAACTGTGTCACAAGAGAAGCAGCTCCAAAAAGACATTTGAAAGCTGTTACTGAACAAGACCGATGGTTAACTTTACGGCCACCATGATAATCACCCGCGTCAGAAGGAAGACAAACTGAGAATTGTTGGACGGCTGGGCCTCGGATCTGCACTCAGTCACCGGCATACGGAGCCCTGTGCAGCTAACTCTAGACCTACGTCACTGACGTTTGATGGGCTTGTATACTCTAAAACTGCCACTTATTTTTCGCCATTTTTAGATCTTATGATGGACTCCTGTACGAGCTCCGAAACTCATAAGAATAAACAGCTGACTCCGTTGTTCAACAAGTCTTCCGCTTCCTTACCCATGGTTATTTCTCTTTGGTAGCTACTGCAAGACCCCTGCATTCACCGAAACCGATGGCGTAGTGATCTCTATCGGCAGCCTGAAGCTCGCTAGACCACCCAGCAAAATTCGTTTAGGTTGCACATGACAGCCAGTGTAAATCGGATTTGTCGGAGTTTGAAGTGTGTGACGGTAGACATGAGGGGTGGAGCACGGTTATAAGTGCCCCATTTTAAGGTCTTACGCTAAATTCGAGGGGAGATTAGGGTTGGGATTGGTGCTAGGGTGAGGGTTGAAGTTAGGACACGGGTGCATTCACCCCTTGGAATTTAGCTCTAGAACAACTGTAGTGCAGGGTGGAGGAATACCTATCGCAATATCCAACCTCGCGAAGTCATTTCCTATGATTTCGAGGATGAAAAAAAAAATTTGTAAGGCAATGAATATCACCCAAATCCCTTCTTATATGTTAGCAATCTGACTTTCAACTGAGCCATATATCTAAGCACCCCCTATAGATTACACAAAGGAAGCAATTATGCTTATTTAATTTGTGTTATTTTTTAGTTTTGTTTCAATGCCAGTATACAGTCTCCGATGTATATCCTAAAGGGCCTATGAAAATAATTATTAACTTCTACTCACTGAGTGGAAAATTCCATTTTCTACATATTTTTCACTTAAAATGTGGGCACTTAGGTTATCAAAAAACCCGCCGACACCTCGGTTTCCCGAAATAGAACCAATTTTTATCTGTTTTCGAAGGTTACTAACCATATTCTGTGCAATTTAACTGAAGGAATTTCAGATAACCTGTCATTTCTCTTCAAACAGATTTCTTGTTCCCGTAACACGTAGTGTGAATCGAACTGAAAATTTCGGAATCCTCACTAATAGTAGACTCCACGAATAATCCCATGATCATATAAAAATGGTCTGCGATTTCAGTCTACTTAAAGTCCTAAATACTCTTGTTTTTCGTATAAAGCACAAGCACAAAGCGTAACTTCTGAAAAAAAAAAAGATTTGAATCATGCAATCATTGAAACACAGTAGGAAAAGTTCATTCAAACTGAGGAATGTTATATTAGCAAGCGTAAGTCCTATAACTGAATTAAAGATTGTTTCTGAAAATTTCAGTCTATTTCTAACGAACTTCTACGCGTACTGTCATCTTAAACCCTAGTTGTTTTGCTTCTTCCCAACCGAACCGACAACCGGTATCTCATCCGACACACAACATGTTTAACGACAGCAGATAAAGGCAGGGAGATATATGAATATGCTTTTTCAGTGTTAGGTGGATGGCGCGCAGACAATTTCCAAACATAGCTTGCGCGAAGAGACCAGAAAAATGCAAAGGATTCTAGTAATCGTTGTCGTAAGTCCCCACCAGATGAGTCTCCTCTAAATTACTTTCGAAGAAAAAACACTTCCTTTCTGCTTCGAACATTTTCCCCTTCAGCCGGTTTTCGTGAATATCCTTTGGGGTACTGCACACAGATTACCAGTTTTAGCGAGGAGATCGATATATTTGGCATTTCTCGTTTACTACAGAACGTATCCTTCTCATCTTCACCTTCAAGTCATCAGCCTTGTTTCTTTTTTGAATCACAACCCTTAACTACGAAGGAATATATAGTGCCTGTCAAAGTTTTCTTTCCAGATCACTACAAATTAAACCGTTTGTTCTTCATTTTAGTCTGAACGAGATAAGATGCCATTAGCATATGGGCTTAAGAAGTACGGACAGCACATGGAATCCGCATAATGGCAGCTTTTTGTACATTCCCATGACGACCGCTGCTATAATTAGTAACGGGAGTTCTCCCATAGTTAAACGGTTATTTGGCCTGGCTATTTCTGCTGAAAGCTCAACCCGTTCGCCTAGATTGCATCGGCTTACTACTTGGTACAAATACTGGCCGATTAACAGGTGAAGAGTTTATTTTTGCAGCACGTGTGTTAAGACATATGTTACGCAATCGTGAATGGCTAGGATAATTCAAGGGAGAAGAAAACCTATGAAATATGAAAGCATTGGATGATATCACGCAAACTGCCCACATAGAAATATCTGACCTAGGCACCAATTAACGCAGTCAGTAATCTTGCGACTTTCACTGTTCCCCTTTGTTTTTGTACTGTTGTGATACTAACTTTAGATTATTAGCTATTATGGGGGATATCGTTCGTAGAAATAATATGTGATCTGTGCTGCGCTTTCGTTGTAATTGTTGCACAATACTAATCAAGCCAGGTTTGAACTATTTAAATTGGGAGTTAAACGTACTGATGCTGTTTAACTGTCAGCTTTGTAATTTGCTCAAAAATGAATTTGTGACTTGGATCTGATCAGTTTATTTGAGGGTCAATAGGCACAGACCGAAATTTGATATGAATATTTGGGCCAAAGTTCACCAGCAGTTGCGAGATAACCAAGTAATATTCGCAAGCTGCTAGCAGGCAGTCAGTAGTATAATTTATAAAATTATTAACCATACTGGCAGCACAGGTACTCGGACTCCTAGCTAGAACCGTGCTGCCAGTATAGTGAATAGTTTCGTCTGTATCGGTTATGTACTCATGAATTTGCCTATGCACAGGATAGCTGACCACACATTTGAAAAACTTGCCACTTCCCATTTACTTAGAGCATCTAACTAAAAAAGGGACAATTTTGCGGAGTATTCCAAACAACGTCCACTTTCCTAGCAGCATGTGGGCAGGATTTCCCAAGATAATTCAATTGCCCATTCAGCGAGATACAGCATTATTGCTCGAAGTATGCACAGCAGTGACCTGCGCGTGAACTTGCTTAGATTGAAGTGGATTCCTACAGCAAATACTTCCGTTTTTTTCACAACCACTGCAGCCGCAGGGCAAAAAAGTTCATAGGAACTGGCGGTAGACGTGCGTGTGTGTTCGGCCTCCCTTTAACGCATCCCTGGGTGGTGCAGCGAGGAATATCCACCGAAGAGTAAGAAAGACTATGGGCGACGTGGATTTACCTTTAGTGCAGAACGCGCCAATCTTGATTTCAGACTACCAGCCTAGACAAGAAAAGACCCCGAAGTGACCGAGTTATTCTTCACGCTACTGCACATAGAATATTACGACTGTCGCAAGCGACGAGATACACCGCTGTCCCATGAAATCTCAAATGTGACTTTATCAACCACCCTCCTCTCTTTCTACACCTACCGCAGTCCCAGGGCAAGAAATTTCCGCAGGATCAAAGGCGGGCGTGCCTTCGATGGCCGTGAACACTAAACAGCCAGTTTGCGCACTCCACACGCAACCTGATTCCTTATTCCAACTGTGCTAGACTTCCGTGAGGGATGTGTGAAATATTACCTATGCGGGGGGTATATTCTAAAGACCACAGTACTTAATATTTATTGCGACCTGATCCTTATTCCTCAGTAGGACGGAATTCTACGGTCAGTTGACAGCCTTCAAAGGCACGATTTTCGGCCTGTATTTATTTATTATTTATTTATTTATTATTATTAATTTATATTTTTGAAGGCTGTTCATTTGTTCATCCAGAGGAAGTAGGTGCTGGGTAAGATCTGGTTAACTCCACTCAATCTGTTCTGGTCTATACACAAGCGTCTTGTGTCAGTCAAGAGGAGACTAGACGTAGTAGCGTGGAGGCACCGCCTATTGCATGTCACACGACAGTTCGACCGTCGTAGTCCGACGATGTCCACCGTATGCTCCATGGGAAAGTGGAGCAGGGACGGTGACTTGCGCGTGATTTAGTTTAAAGTGTTAGTAGACTTGCGCTGCATCTACCGCACTCTCTCCTCCTCCCTCCCCCCACCTGAGCCCGGTGTCAAGACAGAGTCAAGAAGACCGGAGGCGGGAGAGGACGCAGGTGGCTGGCGCGGCTGGGTCCCCTAAGTCCTAGCCGCCCCTAGGCGTGCCACCACACCTCCCATGTTCGGCATTTGTTAGCGGAGCGCAACCCGAATAACGCATGCCGTGCCCTGATGTGGCCCCCGTGTTGGTCCAACGCATCTACCACGTGGCCCGTTTAGGGGGCATGCATGTCACACAGAGATTCAGATCTGACGAAAATCTGAGCTTTCATAGGGGCTCCATTGAGAATGATCCACTGCAGTCTAACTCTGACTTCAAAGGAGAACCGACTTATGCCGTCGGGTGGCTAAGCAATGAATATTATCACCTCGTAATATTTTTAGCCTCCGATGTTTGAATTGGGTGAGAATCCTAAACATCAAGCTAATAAAGCTCTTGTTCGAGCGATTGTGCCCCCTTGGCAGTTTCAGGCACGTTATTTATGAGTGAGGAATGTGCTGATTCGCCATGAGGGCGTGCCCCACCATCTTCTCTCTCCCATGCATCAGCGGCTTCCCAGAAACCTTCGAACTTTTGGTGATGAGACTGAACATAAACGTAGATTACCCGCAAATACAGGGGAGACTGAGATTGAACTTTCTGGATTATTAGGGGCACTTGTTGCTGGAACTCGCGGTGTTGTAGTTACTAAGCATTAGTAAGTCCAACGCTCTGATCAGTGCGTCTCGGACTCATCGTCCTGTCGGTTGCAATCGGCAAATAGTTACATGACTTGTTCGTCTATTGTGCCTTGGGGTCCGATCTAGAATCCGCAGGCGATCGTACAGCGACTAGTAATTTACGCAGGAGACTACCGACAACTACAAGAAGGAGACTGAAGCGGCCAACCTTACTAACGCTAAATAACCAAAAGGACGGTGTTTGAAGTTCAGATGTTGCCCAAATCTGGGGTCGGATGAGGATGGCTGGTGACGGCTACTAAGCCAGAAACGGCCATCCCGGTTTCCCTTGTCATTGTCGGTAAGCTGTTATGCGACTGTCTGTGAAACTCTTAATCAAGCCCAAAGCACAGCGAGACGAGCAGGTCCCGTAATTCGATAGCCATGCGCATTTTTTGACAGGGTATAAAGTCTCCGTCAACTGCGTGGCATGTAGGGCATACTCGCAGGTGTAACAGTTCATCCGTCGTCATTTAAGTTGGCAACCATCAACCTAAGTTTATTCAGTTAGTAATTTGTGGCCCTAATGTGTGTACGTATGAGCTGAAAATGCTGTGCAGCGACAATATGCGTGGAAACCGCGTAGGCTTGAACGCTGTGTCATATTTTTGCTACCATTTTTGTGTATGCAGTTTCAACCGAGTAGATGCAGCCGGTGACTGAACGTGCAGGTGCAGAGTGGATGAGAAAGTCACACATGAAGGGTTTAGTTTGGATTTCCGGAAGCTGTTTCCGCCGCTTCGCTAGGACGCATTCGCATGCGATCAACCAGCTCGTTGTGGCAGTAAAATGCGCGGTCATAGAATAATTAAGTTAACACCTTCTTCGCAGTGGTGGGTTTGGCGGCATTCCTGTTCAGGCGGGTACGAGGAGATCCGACCATGACTGGAGGCCAGTTAGACTGTGAAGCCGATTGGGTTACAAACTCTCGGTGAGGATGTTGGTTTTATTAGGTTGTGCAGCGGTTTATTGGTCGTGGTGGGCGGTGTAATGAATGCAACTGAGGAATTTTATATTAGCAAGCATATGTTCTATTAGTTATTTAAAGATTGTTTCTGAAAAATTTGTCTACCTCAAATGAACGTTTACGCATAATGTCATCTTAGACCCTATTTGTTTTGCTTCTTCCCAACCGAACCGACAGCCGGTATCTCATCCGACACACAACAAGTTCCACGACAGCAGAAAAAGGCAGGGAGATATATGAATATGCTCTGAAGTGATCCTTTTTCCGTGTTTAATGAAGGACACGTTGACACATTCCAAACATAGCTTGCGCGAAGAGACCAGAAAAATGCAAAGGATTCTGATAATCGTTGTCGTAAGTCCCCACCAGATGAGTCTCCTCTAAATTACTTTCGAAGAAAAAACACTTCCTTTCTGCTTCGAACATTTTCCCCTTCAGCCGGTTTTAGTGAATATCCTTTGGGGTACTGCACACAGATTACCAGTTTGAGCGAGGAGATCGATATATTTTTGGCATTTCTCGTTTACTACAGAACGTATCCTTCTCATCTTCACCTTCAAGTCATCAGCCTTGTTTCTTTTTTGAATCACAACCCTTAACTACGAAGGAATATATAGTGCCTGTCAAAGTTTTCTTTCCAGATCACTACAAATTAAACCGTTTGTTCTTCATTTTAGTCTGAACGAGATAAGATGCCATTAGCATATGGGCTTAAGAAGTACGGACAGCACATGGAATCCGCATAATGGCAGCTTTTTGTACATTCCCATGACGACCGCTGCTATAATTAGTAACGGGAGTTCTCCCATAGTTAAACGGTTATTTGGCCTGGCTATTTCTGCTGAAAGCTCAACCCGTTCGCCTAGATTGCATCGGCTTACTACTTGGTACAAATACTGGCCGATTAACAGGTGAAGAGTTTATTTTTGCAGCACGTGTGTTAAGACATATGTTACGCAATCGTGAATGGCTAGGATAATTCAAGAGAGAGAAGAAAACCTATGAAATATGAAAGCATTGGATGATATCACGCAAACTGCCCACATAGAAATATCTGACCTAGGCACCAATTAACGCAGTCAGTAATCTTGCGACTTTCACTGTTCCCCTTTGTTTTTGTACTGTGGTTATACTTACTTAAGATTATTAGCTATTATGGGGGATATCGTTCGTAGAAATAATATGTGATGCGTGCTGCGCTTTCGTTGTAATTGTTGCACAATACTAATCAAGCCAGGTTTGAACTATTTAAATTGGGAGTTAAACGTACTGATGCTGTTTAACTGTCAGCTTTGTAATTTGCTCAAAAATGAATTTGTGACTTGGATCTGATCAGTTTATTTGAGGGTCAATAGGCAAAGACCGAAATTTGATATGAATATTTGGGCCAAAGTTCACCAGCAGTTGCGGGATAACCGAGTAATATTCGCAAGCTGCTAGCAGGCAGTCAGTAGTATAATTTATAAAATTATTAACCATACTGGCAGCACAGGTACTCGGACTCCTAGCTAGAACCGTGCTGCCAGTATAGTGAATAGTTTCGTCTGTATCAGTTATGTACTCATGAATGTGCCTATGTTCAGGAAAACTAACCACTTACTTCCCATCTACTTGGATTATCCAATTTAGAACTTGCTGGGGTCCTTTAACACTCCTTGTTTTGTCATTATACTCCTTCTCTGTGAGTTTCGGCTTTGATGTCCTTGTGGATGTGACGTCTCGGTAATCACTCAACAATGGCCGAAGCGCTGGACTTCTAATCATCTGCTTGTGGGTTCGAACCTTGGATGGTGCACCACCTGGCAATGTCGACTAAGGGGCCAGAAATGGTCATTTCAGTCTACTTTATCTTTGCCGGAAATGTTATACTCCCCGTGCTACTAGCCGCTGTGTGGCTGCTGGTGGGGCTCGAGAGTTAGCCACAAGGCAGAACGGGATGAGTGAGTCCCCTTACCGATGGGTGAACCATTCATCCTCCAATATCAACACTACTGATCCAAACCGCAAGGCAACGAACACGTGGCTCAAGGGTTAGAGCTCTGTGCCTCTATTTAGCAGGTCCCGGATTTGAGCCTTGTTTTTTGCATCACCTGGTGTTGGGTATGACTGGCTGATGAAGACTAAAGTGTCAGAAATGGCCATTCCAGTTTCCTCTGTTTGTCTATAATCTTCACCTCACCATTCCTGTTAACGATAGGACGGTTCTTATTCTACTCTTATCCTACTCAGCATGACGTAGATGTTCCACTAGCCAGTTGACACCGGTAACTGAGTTATTCACAAAGCTAACTAGAATGGAATTGGCCTAGATTGCTTGCTTGTCTTTGGTAGATTTTGCCAGTCTGCTTACTGGAAGGTTATGTCATCAGGATGACAGCACTGTATACTCTGAGTTCAAAGTTAAATGCAATGCGACGGCGATTCCGAACTAAATGTTGTAGTCTGTTAAAGGCCTAGTTGGCTTTAGAGATGCAGTCTGTGACTCCGCCGTCAATTTTATGGCCCTGGTCTGGACTGCTATTGACAGTTACCGTGGGTTCAATGTATCAGACAGATGAAAGTGGTTGGCGCCTGCTAATCTTTTTCTACAGGTTAATCATTAGTTGGAAGCTGTTGCCCCCGAAGTCGAATAGGTTCAGACAGGTCGTGCATCCTGGCCATCGAGGTTTTTTTTTTTACAACTTGCGGTTATTGAATAATTTATCCCTAGCAGACCCTATTTTCCTAATGGTAACAAAGTTTGTTCTGAACTTTCGACTTAAAGCACGCCGTTTTGCTTATGAAAAACATTTGTCTCCTCACTGTGTAGGGCAAAAATACTCTAAAAACGGCTTTGATAATTATAGGAACAAATGCCTGTATTTATATGCAGTGGATCACAGCTCCCGTAGGTGTTGCAATTATAAAACACAACTGTCAGTAAGAAAAAACTAAATAATTATATTTTACCTAAAATATGTTAGAAATTTTGCTTCAAAGTTATGTGCGGATGGTATGCTGACCGGTGGCTCATTTTACAACGAGTTTTTCATTGTTAGCCTTCGTTAAACTTCACACTTTGTTTAAGGTGTTGAATCATTTCTGATAGAGAATTGAAGTTTTCGCTTGCTCTGTGGAAAGGCTTAGCTGTTCCCTGTTTTTATCGAAGCAGGTGGCCATGACGCTTTCAAAATATCCCTTCTTGTCTGCGATATGTAGCAGCGGCTGAGAATGTGCAGACGGAATCATTTTAACTGACTCATCTTCGCGCAATAAGCGAGCCAGGAGGTTATTCTTCACGTTTTAGTCACCAAAAATTAATTACTCTCTCTACAATAATCAACAAATTTAAGCTCCACAGCATCAGCTTTTCCATCTCCAAAAAGTGAAAAATTATTACTACATTTTAAACAGTTTCCAAATAATCTTGCGGATGAGAAAACCTTTGAGCCAACAACAAAATTTGACTGAGGCGGTGCGAGGTACGTTAAAAGTTCAAAACTCCCATTCACCTAATTATGTTTGTACTGATTTAGGCGGATTACCTGAATTAAGTAAAAAAAAACAATTCGCCTTCCCTTTATAGGACAACATCTTCTTCACTGAATTTGATTTTCGGCATAAGTGATAATCCTCTGAGTGTTTGAGATGTTTATTGGACGACTTACCTATTGAGACGAAGTAAATGCGATCGCTGGGACAAGAGCTTTATTCACCTCCCGTTTCGGATTCCAACTGAAACTCATCTTCAGAGACAGTATCAGATTTGACCCGTATGAGACCTGTATTTTATACTGTCTCTGAAGATGAGTTCCAGTTGGAATCCGAAACGGGAGGTGAATAAAGCTCTTGTCCCAGCGATCGCATTTACTTCGTCTCACTATGTGAGTCGTCCCCTCACCTTAATCCTACACCTAATGCTCCGGAATTTGGCAGAAAGCCATACGTATTGTATACGCAGGTTAACTGAAGGTTGTCCAAATAAATGCTAGTAAGCTGCACTGAGATCGAGTTTGGATACTGCTAAATGGTATTCAGTATCGTCACCCTAATCAACAATCCTCTACATCGAAACAATTTTGAGAATTCTATCAGTTCATCCCGAGTTTTAACGCCAACTATAATTTAAAAGACGGAAAAACACAGGCATATAGTTATGACTGTCCAACGCAAAAGTACCATACTTCTGGGATTTTATTACTTTTCATAAGTAAGAGGCTTTACCAAAAGCCCTTGTTTTTGCTTGGAGTACTTTTCGTAAGGCTTTAAAGCACCTTGTTCCCCGAATATATGCAAAGCATGACCATAGAGCATAACTTACTTGTACGAAAAAATTTCGGTAGGGATGCCTTGTATGACCGCCTAAACAGGACACGGAAATAGGAGCCACCCCATGCACTCGCAGTAAGTGACCTTGTGATAAATTTCAGGAAGGGTAAGTATAACCGTGTACTAACCCCAAACATATCCCTACCTTAATCTTAATACCAGCCCTACCCTAAACCTCAGCCCTACAGCTAACACGATAATGACCTTAACCTTTAGCTTACCCTTAACCTCAAGCTCAAGCCTAACCCTAAACTCAACCCTAACCCTCACCTTCATCCTAAACCTAATGCTCCGGAATTTGGCACAAAGCCATATGTATTGTGGTTGGTTCCTCTCCCAGTGTTCTATTTAGGCGGCCATACAAGGCATCCTTACCCCATTTTCGACTGCCCTTCAACAGCTTCGTATCGGTTTGGAGCACAAATAACGATGGATGGGGACACAGCGAAACAGTGATCGTGGCTGATATTAAGATTTCCATTTATCCTTGCGGGGGGATTGTTTGCTTGATCAAACCTTTATTTACCCATTACTTGCTCCTTTTTTGATCGACACGCTGCCACGGAAAAACAGTCGGGAAATCTATTGCAGCCAATAAGTCCTGGTGTTCTTAATCTCAATATCTCATGCAAAATTAAGAGGTCCGGTTGTAACTAACGTGTACCCTACATAATTTTCTACAGTCCCGTATCTGATCAAAAGTCCAAGAGTGCGCTTCGCGTAGTATTTTGGGAAAAAATCAGTCGCTTTCGGGAACGCTATAGTTCTAACTTCATTTTTAAGACTCTGTCTAACGCAGGTAGCCGTCAAAAAGCCGAAAATAGCCAAATCTAAGTCCTCATTCTCTACCGAATATTATCCTTGTTTAATCGTTAGGCGGCTGGAACCAACCGATTATTGGGAGATCGAAGTTTTTTACGCACGTCAATCAGTCGTAATATGACGTATACACGACAGTTCGACCGTCAATTACGACGAGGTCCACCGTATGCTCCACACCAGGTGGTTCAGGGACGGTGACATGCGCGTGAATTAGTTTTAAGTGATAGTAGCCTTGCGGTGCAGCTACCGCACTCTCTCCTCCTCCCCCACCTGAGCCCGGTGTAAAGACAGAGTCAAGAAGACCAGAGGCGGGAGAGGACGCGGGTGGCTGGCATGGCTGGGTCCCCTATGTCCTAGCCGCTTCTAGACGTGCCACCACACCTCCATGTTCGGCATTTGTTAGCGGAGCGCAACCCGAATAACGCATGCCGTGCCCTGATGTGGTCCCCGTGTTGGTCCAACGCATCTACCACGTGGCCCGTTTAGGGGGCACACACAAACACACACGACAGTTCGACCGTCGTAGTCCGACGATGTCCATCGTATGCTCCATGGGAAAGTGGAGCAGGGACGGTGACTTGCGCGTGATTTAGTTTCAAGTGATAGTAGACTTGCGCTGCATCTACCGCACTCTCTCCTCCTCCCCCACCTGAGCCCGGTGTCAAGACAGAGTCAAGAAGACCGGAGATGAGAGAGGGCTCAGGTGACTGGCGCGGCCGAAGCCACGCCTGGGCGTACCACTACACTTGGCTCGGATCCCATAGAGTGGAGTACCATTAAGGCCACATTAAGAAGGAGCCATTGCAGCCTGACTCTCAGTCCGCCAGTCAGCCACTACACACAAAATACACAATTGGGCTGACCACGCGGTCCGAGTTATCCTGTCAGTTGGCAACCTTCCAAGCCACGGCTTTTAGCGCACCGTGATAGTTTCAAGCAACTCAGATTGTTTTATTGTGAGGAAAATGTGCTGAGCTATCAACCTCACTCTCTCCCCCACTCCCACAATCAGACCACCATCCAAGCCGGTCAGTTGTCTCATGTGGGCGCATTGGCTGACGGGTCGGCGTATCCATCTTCGCGCGCCACGGCACGACCTGGCCCCCATAACGCACACACCAGGATTCACTAAATCAGGGGATATTGAGAAGCCATCGCCGTCTGGCTCCCAGTCCACTGGTCAGCCACTCGACACACACAACGCATACACTGGGCTGACGGTGTGGTCTGGTGTAAGCGTCAGATTGGCAGCCTTCGAAATCCATGGTTTCTAGGAAATCGTGATTGCATCAGGTATATTATGATGATTGTGAGGGTGTTTTCTATGTATTAGTGTAGATGGTAAGCACTGATGTGGCTAAGCCTCCGGTGGTTTACCGCAGGTTGTCGTGGTGGCACATGTGTCCTAATAGGCCCATGCGATATGTAAATGTGCGGGAGCAGTGAGGGCAGTGGAGGCGGGCGCTGCGACTGTATGTCGGAGCCTCAGGCACTGGTTCACCAGCCTCTGTGCGATGGATTCGCAGGTGATCGACCAGGCCGATGCGTGGTCAGTGGAATTAAACTTAGAAGCAATATAACCCTATGCGAACGAGGTTCTTAAAGTTTAGGCTGCAACCTGTAGCCCCACAACCTGTCTTAGTGTTTTTTATCTAGTCCTATGCGCTGAATTCTGTCTGTCCCAGACTGACCAGATTCATGATTTGTTTTTAAATGTCTTTCAAAGGTGGTGAAACCTCCGACAGGATATCCATCTGAGCATAAGGTCAAACCACTGTTATTCTGAGGCAGGTACAGTTGCGATTCCTATGTGTCAACTTCCCTTGCTCATTTGTTTTATAAGTCCATCTCTTTATATACAATAGTTGCCATTCGTCAGTGGCACCTGACTTTGGACTTTGACATCAATCTAGTCACGTTAGGTTGTCAGAAATATGAAATATACTCACAAAGTAAAAGGCGAAACAGAAGGATTACCTTTTATGTTCTTAAGGATTTTTTGCCAGACTGCTTATAAAGTGGATTTACCGTTGTTTAATCTTAGCAAATAAAAATCCTATCTCGGAATTTCGCAGTTGGTCTGAAGCAAAAATATATTGAAGCTATTGGGCGTCTAACCAATGGTTTAAACATCCAGTTTTTCCAAGGGTTTCTATTCCTTTTATTTCTCATGAAGGACAAAAAAGTAGCGATTTTAAATTATCACCACGAATTGCACCCTGTGTTAGCATTGAAATGGGAAATTGGAATTTCCGAAAGAACAATGAATAATGCAAACACTTTCTATTTTTATGCCAAATGTATTGGGTTAACCTTGAAGGCAGAATTGTTTTTAGCTTTTAGCTTTTTAGCTTTTTCACCTTACTCTTTTCTCATCCTTTACAAAAGACTGAAACGTTTTATAGCATTTAGAGAGGCTGCTGGTTTTCAGACCTTTCAACTTTAAAGAACTCGGAGATAGGTCTGCTTCCAGACAGTATTTTGCTTCCTGATCTCCTAGTTCTCCGCTGAATTCCCTCTGACGCTAGGAAGCGCTCGCCAGTTACGAGTGGAATTTACCTTGGAAAAGCAAGTTTAATAGGAATGAAAGGTTTGAATTCATCATTTTGCCGTGAGCGAAGCTTGGAACCCATCAGTAAAAACCCCGCATAACGGACCTTTCCTTTACCCTGATTCAGTAAAAGAATAATTCGAAGTCACCTCGTCAAGAGCCCGCATGGAACATGGCGCATTGATTCTAGTCTCCGTCCTTTGCAGATGAGGGGACCGATTGAGAAAAAAAGCCTAGGAATAAATCATATAGCTCTGATTTTGGGCCACGATCCCCCTTTCATAAAATTATTAGCTTAAGTTCACTTTGGTTGACAGGGTCACTAGGTAACTGGGTTGGCCAGTTATTCAGATCAAATGTTGAAGAATAGGAAAGGGTGGTAAACGCATGTTGTCCACGAGGGTTTCCACTCCTGGTCGTGCGGTTCATCATTCAAATTCAGATGTCAGGATGATAAGGCTAAGGAGAGCACCGGAAGTTTGGGCAGACAAGCAGACTGTCTGTGCGAAGTTCGCTTAATTTTGGTCCTTCCGGACTGGTAGCCGGCGCGGTAGCGCTAGAGCTACAGGCTAGGTACAGACGTCGGTGATGATGCTAGTAAGGCGCTAGCCGGCGGATGATGGTGCCTAAAGCGGCATTAGGTCGTACGACAGGCGCTTTTGCGGGGCTGAGGGAAGGCGTCAATAGACTAGTCGATTTTCGCTAGTTGGAGTAAGCTAGTGATGGCAACTCAGGCCACGTATTCAAGCATCTCACAATCAAAAGGTCCAGGAAAGATTTAGCAGGGACTGGCAAAATTCGCCCACTGGATCGAATGCGCAAGGAGTCTGTAAAACTTACCACAGTCAACGGGAAAATAGAAAATCAGAGGCACCATCTGTGAGCTTGAACGATAACGTATGCCTGGGTTAGATTACTTGAAGTACAAGAGTTTGGAGTGGATGTTAATGAAACAATTCCTTTCGGTCCTACTAACTGTTTGGCGACTTAAATTGTTGATGGTACTACGTAATTTTCGATTAACTGTCCTACAAACACTATGCTTTCAGGGTCTGGTAATTGAAACTCGCACTTGAGCCCTACAATTTTCTTCCCAGTCTGGAGTTCGAAATGGCGGTCGTTAACTAATGATCTATTAGCAGATTATAACAGATAACCAGGGAGTACGGTTTATAGACAACGGACTAAAAGTATTATCTTTAGTATCATAGATCGGCTCAGACGTGAGTATAGAAACTAAATTTAATGAAGTTAAAAATTCCAGTCAGCAAACATGTGCTTTGGGAAATTCGGTAATACGGGCCTGTACAATTACATGGTTTATAAAAATATGAGGGATACATAGGGTTTGCAGGGTCTGAAGACAGCGATCACGAGCACTTTCAACACGGAGAACCTACAGGTATCCTTCACGAATCCTCCCCTCCTACGCGTGGGAGGTAAAGACCAACTCCCGGTTAAGGCCACATCGACGACGAGGCGCCTGGTAAAGAGGATATGTGAACACACACCTGCCTTGCTAGGCAAAGGTGAAACTAGATCGATCTTTAGTTCTATCTTCGCACCTCGAATCGATACTAATCACCGAGTCGATCCGAAATAAGCCTTTCAAGTTGTTTACCTCACACCAGCCAGCTTCTCTAAAGGCCTACGCCAGCAGGTGCTAGCAACAGCCGAGGTGGTGGCTATATGGCCAGTGAAACCAGTGCTGTGCTGTCAGAAAGACGCCACTACACGCGCTCTCTCTTTGGTGGCTAACGAGGAATTCGGGTGGTGTTCAAAGGGTTTATAAGCGTATATTTGTTAATATCGATCAATCCCACAACACCTGCATGACGAGATCGGCGTGTTGAGGGGAGGGGTGGGGGGGTAGGGTAAGATGTGAGCGATGTCCAGAGGTCGAGTACAGGGGGGGGTGAACATCACTGTCAATTACGCAGAGTGAACACCTGCTATCAGGGGGTGAGGACGGCGTGTGAACACCACCCGAAGTCCCCGTTGGCCACTATAGAGAGAGCGCGTCTTCTGACAGCACAGCGCTGGTTTCGCCAGCCGTATAGCCACTGCCTCGGCTGTTGTTAGCACCTGTTGGCGTAGGCCTTTAGAGAAGCTGGCTGGTGTGAAGTAAACAACTTGAAAGGCTTCTTTCGGATCTACTCGGTGATTAGTATCTATTCGTAGCATTTTACTGCAGCCTAAGCATAAAAATATCTGAACACAGGGGATGGTCCAATGCGGTAGCAGTAAAAACAGTCCTCAGACTGAAAAACGGGTTCCCATCTAGGGCCATAGACGTGTAACTGTCGCTTATTTGCACGACCGGCATGTGTGACCTTGGTAGCACCGCAGACACAGCGTCTGGGCGAATTTGGAAGTCAGCCTCTCGATCCCATCCCAGGCAACGCTTTTCTCTTTCTTAAGTTTATTCGCTCCTCCGGTAACGTTAATGAAGGAAAATAAACTTCGATTGGCACTTTAAAATTAACAACCATCACTTGAGCCCTGGTGACGAAAAAAGGGAAAAATCTCCTTTCTGTGGATGCCAGATGCTCCTCGAAATGGAACAGAAAATAACGAAACCTCATTATTTTTACAGTGACACTGAAAAGTTGACCGACAAGGCGAAGGACTCAGTCTCGACACGTGATTGACTACCTTGAAAGAATATCATAGCTCATTCCCCGGCTTCTGCGCGTTTATTATACTCCAGTCCAGATAGTCGGTTAAGTGAACTTTTATGACCTATTCTACGGAATTTGTCATATTGATTAACAACTCAAGTCCTCTCAGTCCATCAGCCACCGCCCACCTCTCTCCCTCCTCCCACTCCCCCATCCCCTCTCCTCCACACCTCTATCCCTTCTCTCACCCCCACTATCTCTCCCTCTCTTTCTCTGTCTTTTTGAAGCAATGTCGCAAAACTACACGATCTCAGTTAACTTTGATGAATATGACACAGAAAAACCCTATACGTATATGCACATATTGCGTGACTCAAAAATTCGGCTATCCTCTGTTACATCTCTCCTGGTCCTTCAGAAATGAAATCGTATGACAAGAAGGGGACTATTATGCACATGTAGCATAATTTAGCCGAATGAACAAAAGAAGATTTATAGTAGGAAGGAAGGAGACCGGTCAAGAATCAGTACAATTTCTTCATTTTTCTGACTATCCAGTCGCGATATGGGTCTGCTTAACTAACAATTAAACTGGTAAAAAAGCAAGTACTTACAGATATATACATATATATGTGATAAAGTAAGGCTCACCGATCTTCTTAACGAACATACATGGTCCTAAAGCAGATCGGTGAGTCGCACATTATTGTCATGTTACCGATCGCAACCGAAAAAACGACGGGCCCGTGGCTCAATGGTAGAGCGTTCGAATCAATTACCAAAGGTCTTGGGGTTGAATCCCAGGTGTTCCACACTTGAGATTCAGTATGACTGGCTGATGATATCTACTAAGCCAGAAATGGTCATTCCGGTCTACCTTGTCTTTGTCAGTTCCACCTTATGGGATCATCATTACAAGGTTTTAATCTTCTTAACACAGTTTTCCGAATATTTGCTGTCTTCCTGTAGTCCACATGATTTGGTGGAGATCCCAAAGTGCATTTTCCTTAAGATCCTAAAATTTTGAAGAAGACTGAAATTGGGATGTTGTTCCGGCCAACACACTGCTTCTGACCCGTATCTTCTTCTCCCTCCTCACATAGTGTTGTTCTGTATCAGTGAACTTGACCGGCTTTGATAGTTACTTACTCTGAACCTACTGTAAAATAATTTTAGGGTTTTGCTTTTAATTCACTGTACCCTTTGATATTCATTAGGCTTCCAAATAGTTCTGGTTAGCGACCAGTACTTTCACGATGACAGACAAAGCTACCAGACTTTCCAGATGTAATACTACTTAATTGGGCATAAAAATCTATAAAACTCGGCAATTATACTTTATAAGACCTCCTAAACAGGACAGGGAAAAGGAACGTACTCTGAAGTAATATAAATGGTGCTGTGCATAATTTTAGGAAGAATATATATTCCCGTGTTCCTTCTCTAGCACTAGTCCCAACATCAACCTTAGTCCTATTCTTTACCCTACAGTTCACACTTACCCTAAAAATAACGCAAAACTTAATCCTAGCTTGCTTATCGCTAACCTTTAACTAACCCTAACCCTGAAGCTAAATTCCAAAGCTAAATTGGACCCTGACCTTTGGAATTTGGTGTAAGGATACCTGTATTGTGGGTGGGTCCTGTGCTCGTGTCCTCTTTAAGGGGCACAGAAGTCAGCCTTGCCGAAGATTCTGTACTGTTACCCTCTTAAAAGAGCAGTTCAGGCAATACGGAAAACAACAATTTTCGCCCGTAAGCTTCGGTCGGTTAGAGTAAAAACTGTACATAGTCCAAGTTGTTGATCCTGTTATGAGGAGAGCCTTCCAACCACGACATTTCCCTTGTGGGTGCATATATGCCGACGAATGCTTGGCGTTTGTTTGTTAAGCACCTATGGTCAGTTTTCAAGCCTCTGGGCGTACCCATACGTGGTAAGTGGGATTAGTTTTTAACCGTAAGGCGTATCCTTCTGAGAGCTTGGAGAATTAACTTTGCTTTTTAACCTTAATTCGGCTTGAGGCTTCAACACTTCCAACAGGATCTTTCTAGTCCCATCTGGCAGTTACAACAATTTGTCCTTATTAAATATTTGGGTGCATCAAAATACAAGGAATGAATACTCAACTCCTCTTCTGTATCCATCTCTCATGAGGAAGAGGAACAGTAGGTGATCTGCTCTTTTGTCAAAAACTCTTTATTTTAAAAATTTTGGGAGCACTGTGATCTAAATACGCAAAGGCTATAAATGAACCTCTCAAATTTCATGTCACGAGATAAGAGGAAGAAGTTAGAAATAATATCTGCGCTAGATTGTAATACTCCGACAACTTGGCCACGTTTTCCAAATAAAGCAAGTATTGGGCAAACTGTCAACGAGCTTTCAAGCATCTTATTATAAAAATAGACAATTTGGCGAACATACGTTAGCTTTCGATAAATTCTCGTCAGGCCTTTACAGTGATATCACTGTGTCACTAAATCAAATATGCGGGTAAGTGGAACAAATCGTACGGTTGTCAGGGTGAGAGAGGGAGGGGGAAAGAAACAAAATTGCGGTCCATTTTCCGATCATGGTCAGAGGAATGGCCATCCCTCAGAAAACGGAGCGCAATTTTGTTTCTTTCCCCCTCCCTCTCTCACCCTGACAACCGTACGATTTGTTCCACTTACCCGCATATTTGTCTTCGTTACACAGTGATACACTGTGATAAACAGTGGTACACTGTAAATACCTGACTAGAATTTATCGAAAGCTAAGGTATGCTCGCCAAATTGTCTTTTGCGTTTTTCAATGGGAATTTTCGCTACTTTCTAAAAATAGCTTACTTTTGTTAAGCTTATTAATTTCATAAAAATAATGTGTGAGCCGGGAGTAAAGGTTTCGAGAAAAGCCTTTTTATGTTCGATCAGAAAGCTGGCATGAGTAATCAAGCTGAAATCCATCAGATTCAGCAAAAGAACCGCACAATATTCCCAGATTGCAAGCATGCGGAAATTATTCTTTGCAATGCATAATGTCAATATTGACTGATTTCTAACACTTCCAGCATGATCTTGATCTAACCTGGCGGTTGAACTCGAAGGCTAGTATTCCGAAGGTAGCAAAAATAAGCAGTAAGTTGAAGTAATCCACATACTTCAAGTTAAAAGACAATTTGGCAAGCATACGTTAGCTTTCGATAAATTCTCATCAGGCCTTTACATTTAGACCACTGTGTAACTAAGCCTTGTATGTGGGAAAGTAGAACAAATCGTACGGTTGTCAGGGTGAGGAGGGGGGGAAACAAAATCGCGGTCCCTCCTCTGATCATCGTCAGATGGATGGCAGCAACCGGAACAGGTAATTAGATGCGGGCGGCTGAATTGGTACCTTACGGCCACGGTAATTCTGGTGCCTGTATAAAGTTCTTTTGGACGCAGGGGCTGGTTTACGTAACCTGATGGCAGCCATTTCTGCCGTAGCCAGCAGGCACTGTCAGAGGAATTTTGAATAGCTTGAAGGGACCTTGTAAATCACCCGGAATCACCTTGTAAATCACTCGGAATCACATTGTTATTCCCCCGGAAGACTTAAAATTATTTCATTTTGGCAATACATGGTCTCGCCTAGCTGAAATCAGTCACCTTTTTAGAGGGTTTGCCAATTCCGTAGCCAAGTACTAGCCGGTTTCTTAAAAGATGCCATTTAGCTAAACCATTTTAAAGCGTAACCTCCCTCGTTCAATGCAAGTACTTAAGCAAAGTCTCATTGGAAGGCCCCCTCACTGATTAATGCACGTCAAAAAGTAGGTTAGAAAGCAGTGTACTATGGCTGCGAGCCCTATACGACGCGAGACACCGGCTTGGCGTCATTCTGTTTGCCATTGTGAGGTGGAACAGCAGATGCTGTATTTAACCTGGGGCAGGTTGGCCAAACCTTAGTCGACGGTATCCGCAACGTTTACTACGCCCCGTGTAAGGCGAGCGTGCGAACCTACGGGCGGCTGAATTTCGTGTGCGGCAGAGAAAACAGGTAACTTTTGGTTTGATTCAATTTACAGTTACAGTGCGCGATATGCACATGCGTCACGGACTTTGAAAAATTAAAAAGGTTTCTTTTTCAAGGTGATAAATTTCTCTAGTCCTCTTCGTAGGGGAGCCGGCGCACCGAAAGGTTAGGTAGAGGAAGTTTTTGCAGGGCTTGAGATAGGCTGGAAGACGGCATTAGAACTCCGGTAGAAGTCACAAACTCTCCGGGAGCTTGAACCATACAATTGCAGTTGCATAAACATTGACGGGAAAGTTTGTTACATTACAAATTGCATAAGTTAATTGAGAAGAAGTAGACGTCCTCGCCGGGACGATAAATGTTGTCACCTGACGTTTATGATTCATACTTGAACCCAACATCAGAGGCAGCATGCTGTCTCTATCTTACGTAGATGCTACAAACTGCGGTTTCTATGATAATTCTGAAATGTTTATAGGAAACACGTTTAACCCAGGTCAAATGAAATCTCGCTCTTCTCACACTCTCAACACACAGAATTTATTAGATGAAAAATGCCGATAAAGACAAGGGAGACTGGAATGGCCATTACTGGCTCATTGGCCCCCTAAACGGGCCACGTTGTAGATGCGTTGGACCAACACGGTGGCCACATCAGGGCACGGCATGCGTTATTCGGGTTGCGCTCCGCTAACAAATGCCGAACATGGGAGGTGTGGTGGCACGCCTAGGGGCGGCTAGGACTTAGGGGACCCAGCCGCGCCAGCCACCTGCGTCCTCTCCCGCCTCCGCTCTTCTTGACTCTGTCTTGACACCGGGCTCAGGTGGGGGAGGAGGAGAGAGTGCGGTAGCTGCAGCGCAAGGCTACTATCACTTAAAACTAATTCACGCGCAAGTCACCGTCCCTGCTCCACCCTTCCATGGAACATACGGTGGACATCGTCGGACTACGACGGTCGAACTGTCGGTCATCCTCAGTCAGTCATACCCAACTCCAAGTGGTGTACCACCCATTGAGCCATGGTCTCGTCTTTAGGTTTCGATCGAGAATATTAACAAAGGTTGATAGGCACTCACCGAAGACAACGGAGGCTGGAATGGCCACCTCTGGCTTAATAACCGTCGTCAGTCAGTCATACCCAACCCCAGGTGGTGCCCCATCCGAGGCTCGAACCCGTGACCGGTTGATCAGAAGTCCAACGCTCCAGAATTTATTGATCCTTTCAAACGTTGATTGTCGTCAGTGGTCTGTGCAGCGGGCACACCTGTGACATGCTCGTGGCTTAATTTATAGCAAGACGAACCCCCGCTCCATCCACCTTACTCTCTCTGGCAAGATTGAATTATATGGCCCTTAAGCAGGACCTGAGAACCTAAACACGCCCTTGTGCCAAACTCTAAAGCAAAAGTGTTAGGTTCAGGGTTAGGGTTAAGGCTGGTGTTAAGGTAAGGTGGGTTACAGTTAAGATTAGCTCTATGGTTCAGGTGTAGGTTAGGGTTAATGGGAGGGTTTGGATATGGGGATAGTTGGTCTTCCGGGAATTATGCAGAGGGCCACTCTAATTACACGGATGGAGCGTTCCTATTTCAATTTCCTGTTTAGGGGGCACCGATGACTAATCCCTACCCTTTCGCTTTCCGCATCTGCCTTCTCGAGCCAGAAAAATTCACTATAAGGGCCGGAGATGGGTGTGTCTGTGGTGACAAACAAAACTAACTAGTCAGTTTACGCGCCCCAACCCCTTAGAGCCTCGGCTCCATACGTGCATAAGTAGAAGTATCATCAGGGCTACAGTAAAATTGGCCTACCGCAAATTTCGCCTTCTCATAATTATGAAAGACGCAGCCCCAAAGGATATTTAATAGGGGGCGTGTAGATCAATACGGAACGCTGCGGTTCAAACTAGCTGTCACTAAAACAATCGGTCATTTTAAGGGCAAATGGACATCTGGCGGGTCAAAAGAGTTCCCGCTATCCATTGAAAGCTGTCTTTAAAACTACAGGCACAAGTTACGAACTTAATCACCTCTTCGTCGGTGCACCGATATAGCCTTTCTTTGGCTGCATACACGTTTCATCTTTTTGTTGGTTAAGTTCCAGGTTCTTGTGCGCGGGACGCCCTGTTTGTCGTTCTCCTCACTCGTCAGCGTGAAACCACAAGGACCTGCATACACATTTGTTTATAAAGTGGACAGCTTGCAGCATCCCGGTTGGAGACAACCAGTGTATGTGTGTGTGCGTTCGGTCGCTGGTGCACAAACAAAAGACTGCGGATTAGATAAACCAAAGGTAAAGCGATAAAGACCGTCAGCCCACGGGTGAAGAGACACCCTCTGCCGACATTTAGGCCAACTATCACATAAGTGCTGCATCAAGGCCTGTGAAACCGAGGGGCTCAGTCGGAAACCTACACCACTGTGAGGATGAGAGGACTGCTACTTCGTCCGTTATTTTTTTATCACTTGGGCAGCAGCTCAAGTCGTCCAACCGCGGCAGACCAAGGATCCCTTTCGGGGCATAAATCAATGCGCATACATGGAAGTCAATGAGGGTGGTGGAAAAAAGACCCTTGCTTGGACCTGTGGACTTCCGAATGAAGGAAATTCAGGGTAAGTAGAGATGTTGCGTTCTTAGGAAGCTGTTTTTTATGTGACCATTCTACATATTAATTGGTGCTTTCCGTGTTACTCTGGCGTCAGTATTCTAATAAAAAATAAGATTTTACAATGTTTGCATTACATTTTCACTTGCTGGGTTGATTGACTTTGACCTAGAACCCCGGGTTTTGTAATCGCGATCCAACCATAAATCAAATACTATCCAGAAAGTTGATTGACCTAATTTCTTCAAATAAGAAGATGGTCACTAGCACTAGCCACGGTTAGCAAACCAAAACAGAACTTTTAACAACTTGTACTGTGAGAACGGTTTGGTAACGAGCGTCTGCTTGTTAAAGGATCACATAGCAGCGATTGTTGTATAGGCGCTCACCAATCGGTTACGGGACTCACATGCCCCGTTCTGATTCGGGGTTTACTCTCCAAGCCCGCCAGCAGCCGCAGAGTGGTTAGTAGTATAGGCAGTCGAAAATTATCCACAAGAGGTCGCGGGTTCGAGCCTCGGATGACGCAAAATCTGGGGTTGGGTATGACTGGCTGAAGAAGGCTAACAAGCCACAAATGGCCATTCCAGGTCCCATAGTCTTTCTTGATAAGGTTCTACGAAAAGGTTTTTCACTGGGCAGACGGCCCATTCTTTCTGAAGAAACGTACACAAAACTGATGACTCTAATTTCGCGTAGGACTAGAGATCCCCTCAGCAAAACACTCAGTTCAAATAAACTAAACTGGGAATGCTCTGATCTTTAATATCATCAGCCATAAATTTCATAATCAATTGCAGGAAATTTAAGATGGGTGGAAGTATGTGTGTGTAAAAGAGGCTCCTACGTTAGTAAAGCACGTATTAACTTGTTCGCAAAAGGTTGCAAAAACGAAAGTTCATCTAATACTCCAGCAAAGTTATCTGCAGTTCGTAAACCCACGTATTAAAATCCACTGAGATTTTTATGACCTTATGGAGTGCTTATGTAAGCACCATATGATTTATAAAGGCCTCAGCTTTCATTAGCCTGTGCATAAAGCGACTTCGGATTGCAGGCTTATATGTCCTCGAATATTCGGAGTTTATTTAATCAGGTACCCGACGCGATTCATGATCTAGTATGGATATCAGCTAAATCTACCATTCTTTGACATAAATTAAGAATGTGGAACCTTCTAACGCCGAATCTAATTGGTGGGATGGTAAGGATGGGTTTTATAGTTCCATAAGTGGGAAATGAGAACATTAAAAGGCCGCAACGCAGGCCGCCATTACCTCGTCCAGAAGACGAGGGTGTTTCAGGGCGCAGAGTAACGCTCTATTGCTGCGGATCTGTTGAATTACAGGGATTTGCCCCTCTTGATTGAGTTTTGTTGAGTTCGATCGCGTAAGCTTTCAACAGCTAAGTAACGCGTGCACCTTTAAAAAGCAAGCCAACTGCTCACTCAACTCTAGAATTCTCCAAATCCCCTCAGAAGTCAGTGGAAAAGACTACTTATTATACCAGAATAGCGGTTCTTTATCCGGCAAATTTTCCCATTCCACGATCTCGAACTTTAATTGTGGTTTACTTACCATGCATAAACCAATGGATCGAAGGTCGTTGCAGGGGCAGATTTGCTACCACCTTCATCACCCTTAAGTTTGCATTATTTGATAATGAAAAGGACCAGCAGATGTTCCAAAATAGGTTCCACTTGAGAGGGTTGGAAATTTGTGCCAGTTTTGTCGGGATGCACTGAAAAAAAGAGAGTCTGCCACACCCACCCACCGGAGTTTGAGTTAACGGCGACAAAATTTGCCTTTTCACAGCTTCTAACAAAGCTTTTTAACCCATTTTGTCCAAAAATCATGTTCATAACCGACCGAAAGTTCAACTCCTCAACGCATAATTATCATATTTTGTCGAATACGAATCAATTTCTTAAAATAGACCTAGCTGCATCATCTACGAGCACTACTTATTTGTATAAAATGCCTTACCGCCTTTTACCAGATTCTTTAGGCAACTTATTGAAGAACCTAATGACAGACAATTTAGGGTTCTATGAGCGCATCAAAGTATGGAAAATAATGCAAGCCTGTTGGCTAAAAGGTAAGGCAGTACTTTCGACCTTATGTTTTGTAATCAAAACAAAAAAACAACTTTCTCAGATGAGGCCCTTCCTTCTGGAGCTTGTTGGTAAACGCGAATATGCAACCCTTCATCTATACAAACACGAAACACAAAGATCGACCAACTAAGTACAGGACCATGAGAGATATAGCACGTGATAAGAATAGCCCTCACTGGCCCGGGTTCTTTCAATGCAGCTGCCCAGTAAGGGTTGGTTCGGTAGTTTTTGAATTCAAAAAACGTCCAATGAACTTCACTAGCAGTCCTAAAGTGACTCTTGCCACAGGCACACTACTGAATTTTTGCACCTTCTTTTATATCGATGGTAGATTTCCTGGAAAGAGGGTCACTATTTCTGTGCTTAAGCTTTAACAAATTTGTTTTCCTGTTTTCCGACTTTAGCCTAGAGCTACCACTGATTCGCTAAAATATTCTTTCAAGTGTGCTCTTTAGGTATGGTTAAGTTGTGTAAGCCTCTGCTTTAGTATACATAGTCAACTACTAGATGTGTTTTAGGAGGCCCGCTTTGGTTTATTATTTAAAAGTTACGGGAATTAAACCTCTGTGTGTACATAACTACATTCACCTAAAAACATGTAGGAAGTTCTCTTATTGTAATTTGTTATTTATTGAGCTGCTTGCTGTTAGGATTTGTATTATCACGTTCAATGTTGCTGCTATAAATAGGCCTAGAAGTATAAATATCGTGGAAATTTAGATATTGATGTTTTCTTGCAAATATTTTGCTCCTAGTCCTGGTTGAAACCACGCCCGTGCCATCATTCACGTTTTACACGATTTTGGGCTTAGTGGTGTCTAAGGAGGCTTATATAACCAACTGTTCCCGGCTTTATTTTAACGCCTGGGTTTCTTTTTGGGATTTCTCGCAGAATCCAATACGACTGTTGCCCTGGTTTCAAACGGTCTGCCATTATTAATAACGAGTGCGTCGAAGTGGATCGAACCTATCTTCCAATTGTGCCAACGCTTGAGCTCATGGGCAAGAATAAAACTGCCAATACCCTGGCGCTCGCGGAACCAGACCTCGCCATGGATGATCAGAATAAGGACTTCACTGTCTTTGTTCCCGATAAGGATGGAAGCCTTCCAAATTCGTGAGTTCTCTAACTATTATTGTTTCTTTCTTCGCTAATATCCCGCATAAATGTAATGTCGAGAAATTTAATTCAAACGTAGAATCTAATGCGTGGATGTTTCTTCTTTCGAGATCACCGGACGCCGCAAAATCCATTATTGTGGATGGTCGGCACTATGCGCAAGACTTCAAGGACGGGACAAATATTCCTGTTAAGAACGGTCCTCCGCTTAAGGTCTCAACGTACCCAAACAATGTAAGCATCACACGCCCTCTGCTTTATTAAACGCTGTTAATTCATCATGAAAAGGTCACCTGTTGTCTTCGTTCAAAGTTTGAGATAAAGCACTGTAGAGATCTCCATAGAATGAATGCGTTTAAGTAATTATCTTAACGCCATCCTCATTAGCATCCCTTATGTACACAGCCTACGGATAGGTCTCTGTAAAAGAAATGAAAGAAGCGTCTTCCTAATTTACGTGGTCAAATCTTCTGACATTCAGAAGTTCCCTTGCCTCGCTTCAGAAAATTCAAAGAGAACGTACCCTAGAGCTTGATGGTTGGGAATGCCTAATATGCAAATCTTCATAGGTAAGCTCTTTATATGAGGGATTTTGACAAGCTTGGTGTGCGCCGTAGCTCATGAGCCCCTTTTCCAGAACATTTAGACGTGCTTTCAGCGGAAAACGATTAGTTGGCTGTGATTGCAAAATTATTTAGCCAACCCGTGTGAATTCGTAAACGCCACCACGCTCCTTTAGAGCAAGCATCGCTCCAAGCATGCGCATAGTTTACCCTCCAAACAAGTTAGTAACAACGTATTGTTTGCTTGCATCTTTTTTTCGAAAACATATATTAAAATTTTTACAGGTTCACTGCATAACAGAATGCATCTTCGTCAGATTCAGGTGGCACGTCTGTTTAAAAAGTCTCACGAGTATGCGTGACACCTACCATCCTCGGATCTATTCATGCTTTTTCCAAAGTAAGCTGCATGATCTGTTCCATCATTTTATGCAGAGTATAAGGTATGTTTGCTAACATAAGAAAGGTAATACAACTATAAATACAGAAAATGCGTATGGTACATTTTCCGAAACCTAAGAATCTATGGAAGAATGGGGATTCAAGACCTAGAGATATTAGCGAAACCTTCGCAACCGAGATACTACCTATTCAAAGTATCGAGCTTAAAGGATGTATTTTTTCAGACCCCAAAGAACATTGGAGGGCGCAGGCTATTTAAATAGCGATTTTAAAGTTACAAAAATTCCCATTAAAAGGTTCAAAAGACTACTTGGTGAGCATGTGCACTGCTTTTTGATAACTTATCTTCAGGCCAGTACACTTGGTTGGATCCTACACCTATCACATTCTGACTGAAACGGGTAGTATTCGAGATTTTATATTTACCCCCGGCATCTTAATTGCTTTACTTCTGCTCACATTGTTTTACAGCAGTTATACCTTGCTAGGCTCTAGATTTTGCGTAAAAGTAAAACAAAAACCTAAATGGATCAATAATTTGCAAAGAATCCGAATTACGTGCGCTTGTCTGCAACCCGAAACTTGAGACGTCCAAAGAACTTTTGAAAACCTTTGAACAGTAAAATATCCCAGCTAAATTGGTCGAAATATTTTGCTAAGTATGCTTCATTTATAATTGCAACATCGTCCTTAACATGCAGCGTACGCATAAGAGCTTTCAGTTATTGGGTAATCCAAAAATTTAAAAGATGATTTGGCGAGCATTCGCGCTGCTTTCGGTAACTTCTCTTCAGGCCAGTACAGGTAAAGGGAACGTTGGAAGGTAGTAGAAATTTAAAACATAAAATTGATAATATTCGTATGTTTGTGTACGTAAGAGTTGTGCATAGGGAGGAAAGCGATGGCGCGGAGGAATACATGCTTCGAGCGACGTTTTATGGAGTGGCATAGAGCAATGTTTGCGGACGAACCGAGGGGGATATGTTGGAAAACGTGATTTGGGCTTTATTTCGTGCACCCTTTTAAGAAGTGACGCTCTTTTGGCGCCTCCACGTTTTCTTCCTATCGTTTGAGTATAGCTGCTAAATTCTTGTCTTTCGTCTTCTGTTGGGAGCAGGTTATATCGGTCGCACGAGTCGGCGCCTATCCAAAAGAATAAGAGAACACCTCCCAACATGGCAGAGAAAAGGGGAAGTAAAGAGCATAAACAGCGCCATGCTTGCATATATTGTTGACTCTGAGCATGGTGTGGACCCCAACGAAGCTTTCCGTGTAATTTATAAGGTCCCACCAAACTAGCCCAAGCCACTGGGTCAACGTTTATTGGCAGCAGCAGAAGCGACTACCATAAGGTTGAAGAAGCCAGTCTTGTGCGCACAAAAGAACCTCGTACAAGCTCCGCGCTTAGCATGGTCTACTGTCGCTTAACTTCATGCATTTTTCCGCACAATCTCTGTCCTCCCCTTCCCCTATAACGGCTCTACCAAACGCGCACTACCACCTAACACACTCTTTCTTATCATCCTTCTCCTATGCACCTCTTACATAACGCACTTACACAAGCAGAAAAACATTATCGATTAATCGATTATCGACTTTAAAGTTCTACTACCTTCCAACGTTCCCTATAAACGTACAGGCCTGAAGAGAAGTTATCGAAAGCAGCACGTATGCTCGCTAAATCATCTTTTGAAATAGCGATTCTTCCATATGTGGCCCGCAATGATTGACAGAAAGATATCCTATGAAAGTTCAGTCTACCTTCCTTATAAACATTTACTTCGAGTTACCTTTCATTCCAGTCATCCTACTTGTTTTATATGCTCCATTCGTAGGTGTCAAAAAAGTTCCGGTTAATGTCCTAGGCGATTCAGAGCTTGTCCTATTGGTTCGGCAAATTGTTTTGCAACTTTTGAGTGCAGTTAAATGGGACAACTACACTGCTTGGCTTCTAATGACGGCTTGTTGCTATCTAAACCACCCCCTGACCTTATAAGTTAAGAACAAGTTATGTCCTTTCAGCGCATAACGTTATGTGGCCGGCCAATTTATACCAACTAGGAAGACGAGAAGAACGCAACTACCTCGGGTCCACCTCCAATCGTATAGCGGCCACATGGAAGCCACTTCCTCTGCCACACACATGCGTTTTTTTAGAATACATATTTTCTTCAAGAGTGTAAACTAGTTCAATTTGTGCCAAAAAAATTAAATTCCCACGCTTTGAAACAACACTGAAAAAAACTCCTATTAAACTTAATGATCGGCATAAATAGAGGAAACATCAGGGTCTGATATCGTGCAGTTAAATGCTTCTGGTGTGAATACGAGTATGTAGATTGCATGGTGGTCTGTTGATTTATCTAAGGTGCGTTTTGGTTTTCCAGTGGACAATGAAAGTTTTTAGAAAACAAAGCAATCATCAGTTAGGATGCCTTTTTCAATTACGTCAATAATGCTTTTCAACGCCAAAAAGGTTTTTTCTTATGGAATAATCGAAATTCAAGTTCATTTATCTCTTTAAACAATGTCACTATGGAGCTTCCATTTTGAGCGAATTGTTAACGTATGTGATGTATCCTCTTTGCAGCTTGTTTTCATTGAGTGTCAACTACTGCGCAAGCCTGACTTCGAAACCTCAAATGGTCTTATTCACTTCATGAGTGGCGTAAGTTCTTGTGTAATTATCAATTTTTGATTATGATGCACCAAGGCCAACCACTGAACTTGAGAGCTCTTTTTAGGCTTCAGTAGTAGACCCAGTATCCTTAAACAGTGTCTTCAGTAACTCATCCCAATAAAACCAGTAAATTTCATTCCCTTGTACCAAAACTTGCAAATTAATGCGGTGAACAGGTACGAAAATAAAGAGACAAATGCTCTTCAGGATAAGCCATACAGGAAGGCGTTATCGGTGTGCTTTACAGAGAAATCGGTTCAGTTGTATCGTAGTAGGTGAAAGACTGCATGCAAATATGAGGAATTATTCACCTGACCGACGGACAACGTGTCCATGACTACACAAGTTAAATTTCAGATCCTGCAAATTGGTGGTAGGGGAAGAATGGCCGACGATGGCTAATAAGCCAGAAATCGTACTTCCTTTTTCCTTTGTCTTCGTCGGTGCGCCTTCTAGTTAAATTAGTATATACGAAAGAACAGGTACTAACTTCTTAACTGAAGCCCTAACTCAAGGGTTCCATTTTTTACCTGTCCAATTCTGAATGCTTAAATAGTGACTTTCATCGACTCAAAGGACTACGAATATACTGCTCAATGTTTCCAGTAGAAATGCAAACAAACAGAGGCATCAAAAAGTATAGTAATGCCGTACGAACTTAGCATATTAAAAAAGGACAGTATAGGAAGGGACTCCACATTTTTAAGTGAACCCGGCTACCTGGTATATCAGGGGTTCGAGTAACCGCATAAAGTACCAATGACGCAAATGGCGGAAGGAATAGGACGCCAACGTGTGTCGGTCATTCAAGTTCAAAACATCCCGCTTATTGATATTTAACTAGTAGTAAGATTAAATATAATTTTCCGCCTGCGCATCAAAAGAGGTTGAGGTGTTCATCCAGAATGCAAAAATATTTCCAAAAGAAATGGTGCACCCGTAACTTTCTATGAAACGTTATTTGAATGCCGTTGGTAGGTAAGAAATTTTATGATCCTGGATGTTCTTTGAAGCTTACTTCTCCGCCTTCCAGGAATTACTTGAACAGGTGGATGTGCGGTAAAATCGACGAGCATTCTAAAATATTGATGTAACAGCACAGTGATAGCGTTTCAGCGTTTTCCCCACTAACCTGACACAATATACAAGATGCGAAACGGATCGAGCTCATGCATCTGTTTAGATATGTTTTTTTTTAATTCTTACAAATGTTTCGCATCAAAGACACCAAACTCGTACGCATTCCTCCGGTAGTTAAGGAACTGTTGGTTACTCTCCTATGTCTACGAAATGACGAAAGTTCTTAATCTAAAGCTCACACGCCCATTTGCGCTTTTTGCTCATTTAACAGGAGATGAGTGCTCATTAAATCACGTTTAAGCTGGTAGTGGAATAATTTGGAAAATAAATCTTTTTATTGGGTTTCGGAGAGGGTTGATCCACCTCCTTCCCTCAACGGAAATTTTCCTTCGCACATGTAGCTTATTGTTTTTGTGAACCTGTTTTGCGACAGAAATTTCACTACAGACACAAAAGTGGTTTTTAAAGTTTTCGGAGGCTCCTGAAAAAATAAGTTACAATCCTGAAGTAGGTTTATGTATACAGTAAAAGAACTAGAAATTGACTGATAAACCATATGAGGACCTTTGTAAAACTACCTGAATTTGAGGGAAACTTGACTGACTATAAATTTGCATTTCTAATTTCCCCTGTTCTTTTGGCCTCTGTGCACTCTCCTGGTTTGAATGTAGACTTTTTACCGTTAGCTTTCTTTTAGGATTTAATTATTGACCTCTGAGGATATTGAAACGACCCGCTTTATTTTTACTTGTGGCATGCAGTTATTTTAGATTTTTCCTCATTTTCACTGTCATTTTCTGGTTTGAGTGACCGTTCCCCAAAGCCCTGTGGGTATGATCACCATTTCGGGGGAAGAGAATCCCCAGCAGGTTATCATTACGGTCGGCTGTATTAAGTGTTATTGCAGCCGCTGTATGTATTGTTAGATTACTTGAGACTACTAAAAGTTCGTTGGTTCTGGTATCAGAGGGTTACATAAGAACTAGTTTTGCATGTATTTCTGGGAGCCTTGAGTTTGGTCTTGCTTAAGTTGTCTGTCGGCGGACACATATAAACTTTAATTTAAAATCCTGCATTCAGAGTATTCAACCACGGGAAATTCTGGCAGAGTTTAAATTTAAAATTAATTGTTCCTTTCACTTCAAGATCGCATCAACTTCAACAATGGTCTAAGCTATATCTTCAAGTTTATAGAAATTCATTAACTTAATCAGTGCGGTTTCATTACGTTTTTACACTTGATCATCTATCTCCTTGAAACCACATACAGAAACTTTGTTTACATCCGACTCTTTCTCCCATCTTCTCCACAGAGCAAGCTCTTAGTTATAGACTTAATCTGCCATCTTCGCCTTTCGGAAACTCGTACTAAAAATATCAATCGACTACCACAATTTTGCTTTGGACCCAAGTTAATTCTATCAGTTTATGGATGAGATCCAGCACCCCCTATAAATACACGCCGCGATTTCTTTCAGCCCATCGAATCGTCAGCTAAATACCCGACCGTACTGAAGAGGCTCGAAGCGGAGCCAGACGTGCGGGACTTTGTGAGCAGCATTCCGAGCGATCTGCGTCGGGAATTGGACAGCCCGAGCAGCCAAAAGCGCTACACTGTCTTTGCGCCGAACAATGCAGTCTGGAATAATGCCAAAGCCAAGGCATCCAGTCCTGAGGTAGGTGGTTGATGCCTACGAAATGCCCTAGCCTTAATTTTTAATCTAATCTCTGTTACTTCGGGGCAGAGAGGCTGAAATTAGTAGCTTTGTATTATATTTACTTCAATAGTGATTTCATATTTATTTGCGCAGCGCTGGGATACCTGGAGGGTATGTCTCAGGCAGCAAATGAGTTCCCCAATCGCAGTATTTCCATTCGTTAGTACAGACCGCTAGGCAAACAGTTCCTTCTAGTCCTCATCATTATTTAAAAAAGCCTGTGATAGATAGGCCTGCAAGTATTTATTCTGGAAATTGACTAATCAGGCCGCAGAGTCTCCACCTAGTGATTGAGTTTTTAATTATAGAATTAGGAGACGAGGACAGTATATGAGCAGGTTGAGCCAGGATGAGCAGTTAGTGTGCCTACATAAGTGATGTTGGTTTGTTTTCCTTTTATTATGAAATTTGTAGTCCTAGCCAGCCGGACTCGAAAGAATGTCAGAGACCAGTATGCAGACTGAAGGTCAACAATCCTAAACATTTCTGATATGATTCCGGGGTTCATTTTATTTGCCACAAAACGGGTTGAATTGTCGGTGCGCTGGACCAAAGCGGCCGCCACATTGACATGCGACATGCATGAGCGGGCTGCACTAATTCTTTGTGAAACATTACCTAATGCCACACACCTACTAGGTGTGTGGCACGCCTTAAACGGAAAATGACGTCATGTCATCCCGTGCGATAAAGCTCATAAGTGTCAGTCTAGTTCGGACAGGTCAATTAGGTAGGTGGCCCTCAGTTGGAACCAGAGTCGAATTTCGATGGCTCCTTCTCAATGTGACCTTTATGGCAACTCCCATGTTCGTGTGATCTGAACCCGTGTATGTGGGCGGTGTCTACACGCCCCTGCAACCACTGCGTCTAATCTCGTCTTGACTGGCACAAGACATTGGTATATTGGTGAGGACATAGTAAATAGAGTTAACCTAGCTCTGACCCAGCAGCTAGTCCCTCTGGATGAACTACCCAATGACCTTTGAAAATACACAGTTGAAATTCCTGCCTTAGAAACCTGTCAACTGACGGTATAACTCTGTCCTACGCAGGACTGAGGGTCAGGCCACAATGGCTGTTTCTTAATGTGGTCTTCATACTAATCCCACATTGGTAATATTTCGTACACGCCTCAAACGCGTGCAAACTGGCTCTTTGACTTTTACGACCACCAAACACACATTTACCTTCAATCCGCGTACATTTTTCTTGTCCTGAGAACGCAGTAAGTGTGAAAGAGAGAGTGAGATAGATTCAGTGAAATTTCATTTCATTGCAAGTGAATTCACTTGGAGGTCACTTCATGGAGCAATGACAGTCGTAATATTGTATATGCGGCAGCGTGGCAAATTTCTGAATCACCCCGGGGCCTCCCATTCTCTATGTTGGTCGCTTGCACTTATACATGGTGCGTTTCTCATTAGAGTCGAATCCACCTTGACATCCGGGGCTGTGGTGAAAAGGAGGCCATAAACATCCCTTTAAGTGAAGAGCAGCATGACATCTTTATAGTTTGAGCAGGATTTCAGTATGTTTCTCTTCTGTAGACTCTCATTAACCCATTTCCATTATCTAAGGTACGGAGTCAAACTCTGTGTTCAAGTTCCAGGTACAGTCTTCTTCGCGCTTCCGTAAAGGCAGTTAAACTATGAACCCCTGATACCGGAGAGCCCGTTGGCATTTCCTTGGCTTGCTGGTAATATCAAATGTTGAACTTCCGCAAATAACAATATTGGTGTTATCAAGAGAATCCGCCCTAACCATTACTGCAGGCTTTGTTCCCAGAAGACATCAGTCTGGCAGGTTTTCAAACCCTCACGCGCCAAGGTTTGCATTTTCCCTTGTCGTACGTGGGTTATGGCGGCTAAGGTGATGATGCAAGTTTGTCAGGTCGAGACGAGCATTTTTATTGCGCTCCTGACCGGTAGGGCTTTTTGACAGGCCGCGCATCGTTCACCCGCGGCAGTGAGTTGTGTTAGGGCTTGCGTGAATGTCTATCGAAGGCAGCTGGCTAGCGTTCAGGTTGGACTCGGAAGAATACGGCCATCGCAGCGTCAATGTCCACCGAAAACAGCTCGACAACAGCAAGTGCTTTCTATCATCGGAAATAGGAGTGATTGACGTCCGCAGACTACACCGAGCGTACGCCTGCGTAGTGAGTGATATGCGCAGACAGGCTGGCACAAGACACACGCTGCCATCATTGATTGCCGCACAGCAACGCGAGGTAGCGCCAGGGAAAATCGCAAGAGAAAGAGGATGCCCAGTCCCTACCGTGTTGCGGACTTGGATGACGGGTTAGTGGGTCCAGTTCTTGGAACCGGCAGGTAACCAAAAAAGTGTTTTCGCGTGTCCTTAGTCGGATAAGAACTAAACCCGACAACTGGTTAAAGTCGGTCTTCCTACTTATTTTACTAGACCCTAGGAGGAATAAACAACGGAGAACCTAACTCATGCAAACTACTGAAATTTACGAAAGATTGATAATCGCTCGCTAACCGGCATCAGAGCATGTACCAAAGCTTTGAAATATTTATGAACAACCTTAAGTGAATTTAAAACTTATAGAAAATGTGATAAATAATAGGATTTTGTTGAGAAATACCAAGTTTTTGAAAAAACGGCAAATTCTGACAACCTGAAAATCGCTCTAAATGCAGCGAATAAATTTAAACTAAATTGCCACGTGATAGCGTAAGCGTACCATTTTGTTTATATTTCGAGAACTATCCTTTTGTCAAATTTCTTTATAGGTATTTCTGGTATTGGAGTACAATTAGTTTCATGTCATCCTTAAAATACCGGTGAATATTTCATAATTTTCACTGTTTTCAATCGATTGGCAATAAATTTAGATCCTGTTCTATGTGTTTATCACCAAAGTATACTTCTATATACTCCTTCTAATGGAGCTGGCCATTTGCATCATATTTGTAGATCCACTCACATACGAAAACTCACCGCCGAGAAAAATGAACGTCTCCATCGATTATCGACAGTTAATATGCCTAAGATCAATTTAAGAACTTTTGACAATACTTTACCCGTTTAAAAAGCGCGTTAATTAGCTATTTAGCAGCACGTATACATATAACCTCAATTTGAAAGCCTTGATGCGTCACCTTAGACAAGGCATTACTTGCATGGGACATTAACGAGCGCTGTGTGTTTAATTACCTCCAAGTAAAGAGGCGCTTAACCATAATACACACAATTGCATGTTTCTATGCTCGTGCAGGCCGTGGAACGTTTGGTAAGAGGCCATGTGGTGGACAATATGGTCTGTGGTAATTCAATAGATCCGGAGAAGCGAAAAATTGGCCGTACTAAGAACAACAACCCTCTAAGTGCAGTGCAGAAACCCGACGGGTCACGTGTGGTTCTGGACGCCTGTGGTTCGGAAGTTCCGCTGCGAAATGCTGACAAGATGGCCGGCAACGGAGTGGTGCATGTCATGGGACAAGTTCTCTGGGGAACAGAAGGTAAGCTGGACATATTTCGGTGGTCAGGTTTAACCCCAGTGTCTCATTTCACCCTACTATGCATAAGCAAAAAATCGGCAAAACTTGACTCTGCTTGAATAGGTAAAAATAACCTAAGTTTAAGCTTTCAAAATAGCTTTTAAGATTTCCAAATTAAATTTAACAGCTACTAAGGCAGCACATCAGTAGTACGACGGTTGGGATGCGTTTCACTGGAAACAGCATGTAACGTTGGCAGATGACTTCATCTATGATGGCTGTTTTAGCGATGGATCTCAAGGAAACTCTCCAGTGTCTTGCTAAAGACCGCAACTCGGACATCAGTCGGGCCACGCAGGAAATGGCACGCTGTAATATAAATGTCCGTCCCCAAGAAAATGCAGTTGTTCTGCTGCCAACCAACGAGGCCATGCAAAGTACGTGCACTGTTGGTTCCACTTTCGGCTATTTTGAATTGGCTCTTTATGCGGCTGTTTTTTCTGTTAACAGTAGTCTCTCCTGTTTTTCACTGCAGGCGCTGGAGGAATGGATCCCTGTTCAATGTACTCTCATCATGTTCTGACATCTTCAGCCTGTAAAATGAAGAGTGAAAACGGTATAGGTGTAACGCAGGAATGCCAATTCCAGACCAAGTACACAGCACCCAACGGCGACAAGCCAGTGGTCACAAACCAGTATATTCGCGAACGTGATGGCAGCAAGGTAACTGTCATAAGATGACGGCTTTTGGTTCACTTTAACCGGGTGATTTACAATGAGAAAAATAGCTTAGTTGTTGTAGCTCCGATGATTTCCATTTTTTGCATTGTTCTTGCCTTCTTTGTCCAAAGCTAGTATGGCTTGGCCTGACCTGCGATTGAAACATGGGAGTGGTTAGAAACCTTCTGTTAAGAGTCAGAAAGTGATTGATTCAAAAGCTGTGCGCAACCGTCATATGATTAGAAAACGCAGTCTTATGCGTTTAGAAAATATCGCATAGGCGTTACATATGACGTGACCAAACGTACATTTAGCCAACGCTCATGTACTTCGCTCATCGCTATGCGTCATTTTTGTTCTTATTTTTTTACTAAGCCCCTTCTCTTCGGCAGGACGTGTCTTTTGACGGCAAAGGCGACGGAAGGACATAATTCGAAGTCGAATCTGTAAATGGTATCTCCTTAATATGAGCTATTTGGCAAGTTACTCGAAAGTAACTCAAGGTCAAGCTTTTGTGGTCATGGGCCGAGTCGTAAAGCGGCTGTTTGTATGCGACTTTAACCACGAAAAAACTCTGCATAATTTTGCCTCGGCCGCAAATAACAAGTTTTTGAATCTTTTTTATCTTTTTGTATCTTTTAAACAAACCTATGAGGCTTAAGTTGTGTTTAACGAAAAGAAAAGGTGGAGTATTGCGCCAGTAGACGCCGTAAGTCCAGCCTTAAAAGAGCCACGCCAATTTTGTCTGTCAACTTTCCGACCATCTGAACTGTGAGTGTTCATTACTCGACACGTACAATAAGGAATGCAAGAAGTGTATTGTCTGGGTCGAACTCTATCGACCCAGAGTTCAAAAACGTCTTTTGAAGCTGGGTTTTATCATATGACTGAAAGTATACTTTGATAAGCATGTCTGATACGGCTGAAAAACTTTTGAATCCTTTTTTCTGTTGAGGGTTATGGAACTCTGTAACTTTATAGAGTTAGTGTCACCTATTTCTTTTCTGGCCTGGTACGATGAAAACTAGCAACAGATCCTAAATTCGGCTTTGTAAACAGTGGTTCGACACGCATTTTATAGCAGCTAAAGAAAATTCCCCTCAAAGTAAATGCCAGAAATATGTGACGACATAACTTCGAAGATTTTACTTGACCCTCTCTCAACCAACTCCTGAAGGCGTATTTCCCCTCAAAAGTAGACTACAATAAACCTTCAATATAAATATCTGATTCCAATTCTTTCCTTCTCGCGTCTGACTGGGATAATGTAATTTGCTACGACCCTCTGTGTTGGCCGCCTGAAGCTGAGCTAGTAGTAGTGTTTCAAAGCTAACGAGCCAGGTTCCATCACTTTTCCCTTCGAGTATGAGCCCCGTAATTAAGGGATCATGTTAAGGTTTCTTATTCTAAATGAGAGTCCGGACACCTCCTGTTTTGCAGAAAAGTTGGAGAACTGCGTTTAGAGTAGCCAAAAACGGTAGGATATGGATATAAAAAGCTCACGCACAGGATTTTGGCGCAAGACCACCCCCTTATACAGGGATAGGGGACAAAATGGGTTTTGCGAGTGGGGCCTTAAGCTTACCGAAATCTCTCTGGCCGGTCCGTTTCCGGATCAGCTAACTGGCCTTTTCCCAAAAATAGACGTGCAGCATTTACCTTATGTGGTTGTCGGATTTCTTACAACGCATTAAAACAAGCATATTGCCTAAATATGGTGTTCTGACTTGTTATTTAAGGTCAATCGTATTTTCCTTTATTTTTAAAGGTCCCACCTGTAAAACTTCCTTTTAGTGGTATTCCCAAATGATAGGTGGTCTTGTATCGAAGCGTTGGGGGGAGCGGGGAGGAGGTGGGTTCATTTAGTCATATCTGACCACCAAAACTGTTTTTTTAGTCGTCCGCCTAACTTTTGGCCAGTTAGGTCACAATGGTGATAAGTAACTGGAATTTTAATCATTTGAAATGTAACTAATTTTAACAAGTGAATTTGATTTCAACAGTTGCACTTTGGAAAGGCTACAACCACCGGAACAAAGCCAATCGAATTTCGTGATGGCGTTATCTACCCCGTCAAGTCGGTAAATCCACCACCAACTGAACGTGTCATGGATATGATCTCTAAAGATCGTGATCTAAAGTGAGCAAATCACTGTTTATTCATGCTTATTAACTTGTAATTCGCTTATAAACGTCCTCGAAGGTGCCCCTGATTTTATTAGCCTTGAATTTTCAAGATTTTTGATGAGATTGTGTTCAGGGAGCAGTCGAATGCAAATTTGGAAGGAAACTTCCTTTAATCTGACCCAAGGCTACCTATAAGCAGCGTCACGCTAAGGTGCTCCCTATGCTTCTAAAATACTCCCCGAGACCACGGTCCATCGTCTTCAGAGTCGCATTGCTTAGATGAGCAGCTACGAGTTCTTGGAAGTTAGACTGATTGCAATATAAAACTGGGTCTGTCCTGTAAAAGTCAGCCGTTAAAGTGCATCTTGCATAAACACGAAGAAGCACTTTTAAAGGAAATATGGGGTTTTGCTAACAGCAGATTAATAAAATGGCGGACGTTGCTTTCCGGTCTTTTGCCTCCGAGCGGTTGATCAGGGCACAGTTAATTTCGAAGGTATGGCAATGTAACGCATGCTAAGTACCGCTGTGGTAACTTAATTTCCTTGCTTTCAAAGGGCACACACTGAACTTTGCATAACGCAACAGTCTCCCGTAACTGAATGCAAATTCACTAGAAGAGCATGATAAAATAAGGTTAAGGAATCCAGTTTCTTATTAACTGACTTACTTACCTTTCTGGCTGTCGCGCAAAACCAAAAACGCCCTCCACTCTGACTCCTGAAATGTCTCATTCAGGTCGTCCTGAGTAGTTGAACAGCTAGCCACCGCACTAAATCTCTTCACTAGCCTCGCGTCTGCCACTGGTGCGTGGATGACAGAAGAAGGCGTGAGGTTGATACTGCAATACTGCACTCCTCACTAACCCTAAAGTCATAGCTTCGAATATTGGCAGTTGATAGGGTACCTCACTCCTCCTCCAATCTTAAAGTCAGCTTTCGATGGATCCCTCTCATGGGTGAGGTCGGGAATTCCTCTCTTCCTGTCAAGCCCGCTGCATGTGGATTTGGAGACCAGGTCGTGCGTGGCACGCGCAGACATGCTACATACATTTTTTTCGGTCACTGTACCGGTACCAAACTCCAGTCATCTTGGCCTTATCTTGCCATCGAGGTAGGGTGACTGAGGGAAGAAGGCGTGAGGTGGATTCTGCGTAAGTAATCGCTGCTGTACCATCTCCGCGTGGGGATGCTGTTGCCTACAACAGTCGAACCTTCACATGTCTATAACGCTGCCTACTTATTTCTCCTCATAGGACAACCTATGAAAACATGCAGAAATCTGGCTTCCCGTCGGTGCTACAACAGGTGAAACCTAATTTTGCCTTTCTTGCACCAGTAAACCATGGATGGGTGACGCGAGACAAAGAAAGGGCCTACAGTCCAGGCCAAATGCGCAAGGTAAGTTAACTCAGGAACGTCTGTCAGCACTTTTTTAAACAAAAGCAGGATCCGGTTTGGTATGATCAGCATGAGAAGAAAACCTCCGATACAGACGTCGTTACCGTCTTACTATAACTCGAATGTCATTAGCCAAAAATAAAACGCGCAATATGACGCATAAAATATAAGTTCCAAACCTCTTAAAATACTTAGTACCGTTTCAACACTAAAATGTTTTTTTCGATTTTATATTAAAATAGATTTTCAATTATTCGTTGAGCATATTAAAGGACAGAATTCACTGTGAGGTTTTCGATTTTATATATATATATATATATATATATATATATATATATATATATATATATATATATATATATATATAATGATAGTTTGGGGCTCACCGATCTGCTTAAGGAACATGCATGTTCCGTTGTGCCCTGGAACTCAGACTAGAGCCCTCGCAGGCGGTCGCATAGCGAGTTGTAGCATATGATGGAATGGAACCGACAAAGACAAGGGTGACCGGAATGGCCATTTCTGGCTTATTAACCGTCATCAGCCAGTCAAACCCAATCCCAAGTGTGGCACACCTGGGATTCGAACCCGCAACCTTTGGTATTTGAGTCGAACGCTCTACCATTGAGCCACGGGCTCGTTGTTTTGTCGGTTGTGATCGGGAATATGATGATAGTTTTGGGCTCACCGATCTGCTTAAGGAACATGCATGTTCCGTTGTGCCCTGGAACTCAGACTAGACCCCTCGCAGGCGGTCGCATAGCGACGTGTAGCATATGTTCATAAGGTGGAACCGACAAAGACAAGGGAGACCAGAATGGCCATTTCTGGCTTATTAGCCGTCATTAGCCAGTCATACCCAATCCCAAGTGTGGCACACCTGGGATTCGAACCCGCGACCTTTGGTATTTGAGTCAAACGCTCTACCATTGGGTATGACTTGCTGATGACGGCTAATAAGCCAGAAATGGCCATTCCGGTCTCCCTTGTCTTTGTCGGTTCCACCTTATCAACATATGCTACACGTCGCTATGCGACCACCTGCGAGGGCTCTAGTCTGAGCTCCAGGGCACAACGGAACATACATGTTCCTTAAGCAGATCGGTTAGCCCCCCACTATCATCATATTTCCGATCACAACCGACAAAACAACCAGCCCGTGGCTCAATGGTAGAGCGTTTGACTCAAATACCAAATGTCGCGGGTTCGAATCCCAGGTGTGCCACACTTGGGATTGGGTATGACTGGCTGATGACGGCTAATAAGCCAAAAATGGCCATTCCGGTCTCCCTTGTCTTTGTCGGTTCCACCTTATCAACATATGCTACACGTCGCTATGCGACCGCCTGCGAGGGCTCTAGTCTGAGCTCCAGGGCACAACGGAACATACATGTTCCTTAAGCAGATCGGTGAGCCCCCCACTATTATCATATTCCCGACCACAACCGACAAAACAACGAGCCCGTGGCTCAATGGTAGAGCGTTCGACTCAAATACCAAAGGTCGCGGGTTCGAATCCCAGGTGTGCCACACTTGTGATTGGGTATGACTGGCTGAGGACGGCTAATAAGCCAGAAATGGCCATTCCGGTCTCCCTTGTCTTTGTCGGTTCCACCTTATCCTATATATATATATCTATATATGATAGTGTGGGGCTCACCGATCTGCTTAAGAAACATGTATGTTCTGTTGTGCCCTGGAGCTCAGACTAGAGCCCTCGCAGGTGGTTGCATAGCGACGTGTAGCATATGTTGATAAGGTGGAACCGACAAAGACAAGGGAGACCGGAATGGCCATTTCTGGCTTATTAGCCGTCATCAGCCAGTCATACCCAATCCCAATCACAACCGACAAAAAATGAGCCCGTGGCTCAATGGTAGAGCGTTCGACTCAAATACCAAAGGTCGCGGGTTTGAATCCGAGGTGTGCCACACTTGGGATTGGGTATGACTGGCTGATGACGGCTAATAAGCCAGAAATGGCCATTCCAGTCTCCTTTGTCATTGTCGGTTCTGCCTTATCAATATATATATATATATATATATTGGTGGGGGTGGGGGAGAGAGTCAGGTCGACAGCTCAGCGCATGTTCCTCACTATAAACAATCTGACGCGCTTGAAACTATCACGGTGCGCTAAAAGCCGTGGCTTGGAAGGTTGCCAACTGACGGTATAACTCGGACCGCGTGGTCAGCCCAATGCGTGTTTTGTGTGGAGTGGCTGACTGGCGGACTGAGAGTCAGGTTGCAATGGCTCCTTCTTAATGTGGCCTTTATGGCACTCCCACCCCGTGGGATCCGAGCCAGGTGTGGTGGCACGCCCAGGGGCGGCTCCGGCCGCGCCAGCCACCTGCGCTCTCTCCCATCTCCGGTCTTCTTGACTCTGTCTTGACACCGGGCTCAGGTGGGGGAGGAGGAGAGAGTGCGGTAGCTGCATCGCAAGGCTACTATTACTTAAAACTAATTCACGCGCAAGTCACTGTCTCTGCACCACCTGTTATGGAGCATACGGTGGACCTCGTTGAAATCGACGGTTGAACTGCCGATATATATATATATATATATATATATATATATATATATATATATATATATATATATATATATATATATTACACGATACATTTTTCCCTCGCAATGGTTTATTTTCCATTTTTGCGTTTACTTCTCATACGAAGTTAAGTTTGGGAAAACTCCTGGTCATCGGGAGTGGGAGAAATGGTCGCATCTGGAACCTATGAACAAATTAGCCATTTTTACGGGCTGTTAAAATTGCAAAAGTTCAGTTCAACCGCGAAATTTAAAAATAACTTTCATTCATAGGACGCTGTTCCAAATTTAAAAACTGCATGTAAACGTGCGAGTTCTAGGTAGAAATAGTGATGTAGCCAACCTGGTGGCGGAAAAAGTGGTTAAACAGTCCGAATTTAGAATCTCACTCAAATCCAGCTACAGTAGTAGACATGGAGATGGGTAAGTACGCCAAGGGAGCAGTTACTCTGTATCTGCGTGTCTTTCGGTTGGCAGACTGTGTTTGCTTCCCCAGTGCAGAGCCCTCATCACCAATGTTCAGAATCTACGGATAATGATTTAACGGTTTTGCTCCTCGGGATTTTTCCCGGAGTACTTAAAAATAGGATTACCTATATTGTCCAGTTGAACTCTTCACGCTGCGTGGGCTTTTGGGAAGTTATTGTACTTTTCACTGATTCAATTCGTGGTCACTCGTTCGAGGAATTTGCTGAGAGCGTCGATTTTCCTGAAGTTTCATAGGTGTAAATGACTTCTCAAATAGCATGCAAAAGCTTTGATTGTTGCACGAGTTCATATTACACTAACTGAACTTTATATACTTTCTCGGTCGGAAGATACCATGGTATTCGTTATATGTTGGATCCTGTGGAAACTAAGTTTGACGTCCCATATACGGAGGCATTTGAAGTTTTCACCGCTACCGGCTTCCCCAGCAATGCCATTCTGGAGTGGTGCATACCAACCTATTTTGATTGCAGGTCGTAAATGAGCATTTCCATTCTGTCGAAGAGTTCAGAGGTTGTTCAGGTTTGCGCAGGCGGGAGTTACGAGATGGTAATCCGAGAAACTGACTTTGATCAGTGGAATAAATTTGTATTCTTGCTAACCCTTCGAAGAGCTTGGTCGGCTCTCAAAGCACTTAATGCAAGAACTCTATCAGAATTTTGAAGGACTGGTCAAACTATTCGGCCCTGGCCTGATCAATTTTTTCCTCCCCACCTGAGGAGGAGGCAGACTTCAAAACATGCTCCAGCAATATGACGATGCGTAATGCCAACAGCTGTCAAGCGCCATAACCACCCGTTAAAAGGCCGAAATAGCGAAATAAGAAAAAAATCCATCAGCTAAAGGCCGACTAGCTCATTTAAAAATCGGATCATTTTCCGGCATTGAATGCTTTGAGAATGGGGAGTTCACCAAGCTCTTAGAAACCTCACCACGACTACAAATTGTTTCGAGCGATCAAATTTAGCTTCTCCTAGTCTCCTTTCCAAGCGAGTTGCGCGAAGCGTAGGCCAATCCAACGTCGGGAAATATGACCGATAGAGTTTGGGACACTTAAATGGACATTTATGGTTTATTAATCGTCCTCAGCTACGGATTCTTCAACACCAGCTGCCGACGACTTCGTGCTATGAGTTAGGATCAACAGGGCCAACAGTAGCGGGTTCTCGCCCTGATGGCTGATATGAAGAATATGGAAGTTCAAGTTAGAATTGTGTGCGCCGATCCATCCTGGTTTTGGGGCGAAAGTGAGCACTTCCATTTTTATTTAGAACTGAGGACCTTCAGCTAACGCCGGCGACCACATGGTGGCTACTAGTTAGTAATCCATAAGTAAAACCAATTGTCCTTCGTCTTTGTGGGTAATAATTTCGAGTTATTCAGCCCACGTCAACACAGATTTGAAGCTTTACTTGGTATTTTTATGGTAAATATCAAGAACGTTACTCTTGTCCAAAAGTCAGAATAGTGAGATTTGCCAAGATATCGCATACCGTAACGATATTTTCCTCGAAAAATCACAAGAAGTGGTTTATTTTCGGAAACGGCAACTTCCACACAGCAAAGAGTATACATGGTATCGCGCAATATTACCTTGCTTGTAGTTTTCAAACAGATCAGCTGATATCTGGCTAATGAGCTAGAAGTTGCCCTTCGCTATTTCTGTCCTTGGTGATAACACCGGTAGGACACAGGAATATGAACTCCTGGAATACAGGTAATTTTGCTCTAAATTCCAGGGACATTTGGGTTAAGGTAAGTTGTAGATTTAGGGTTAAGATTAAAGTTTTGGGCAAGGTTTAGGTTAGGGCTAAGACTAAAATAGGGATTTAGTTTGGTGTTAAGGTTATGGTTATGGTCAGGACACGTTAGATGGTACCCTTCCTGGAACTTACTGCAGGATCACCTGTATTCCCGGGAAGGTTCCTATTCCGGCGTCTTACCATAACTCTTCCCATGTTTCCTTTTCCTGTATAAGAGGTAACTGGTTCTTGTTACCCGACAGAATCATCAGGCATAAAACGTATTTGGCTGAGGTGAGAACCTCGTGTTCTTAGTCAAACTTAGGACCGCCTTTTTTCTGGTAGTTACAGTAAATTGTTGTATTGTTAACTTTAGCATAAGTTGTTCGGGCGAAAAATGGTAGCTCTCTGCCAAAATTTTGCAGAGCTTCGCTTCATTTGCATTCATTTTTCAGTTAATGGAACTCCACGCCATTCCTCACCAAATGATTACCGGTGAGAACGGAAACATTGGACCGGAAACTATCCAGACGATGGATTCACTGAATGGGAGAAAACTTAAAGTCATGAAAACCTACGATGGTAGCACTTTTGTTGGACACGACGACATGGACCCAAAGGACTGGGTGAGTTAAAAGTAATCGTCATTTGGCGGTTAAGCTTTGTTGTCATAATAAGATCCGTGTCAACAAGGTGGGAAAATAAGATAGGCTAAGACCTAGACTGTCTAAAGTCGGAAATTACGTTTTACTAACAGCCCTTGGCGCTCAGTTAGGCAGGATTCGAATTAAACTGGTAGGAGGCATAGAATAGATCGGTAGGAAAGCGTGTGCCTCCCTCAATGTAGCTTATTTTTCTGTCTGTGCTTTTTAGGCTCTAGGGCTACCGACTCACTGGCATTTCATGGCTTGTTCTCTATTAATCAAATTCCTCTATTCTCCAATTATTTTGTGATCAATAATGTGCGTTTTTGTAACAGTCACTGGTATGAACATACGTTTTGCAAAGAAACTCAGGAAACATGCACTGATGTTTTAAAATATATTTTGAATTATAAGATGGCAAGTTCAGTCATGACTAACGCATGAAAATTCATGCAGAATAGGGTACAGTCTAGATGCTTATTGAAATATATACATCAGCAGTGTGACCTGGATACCACGAGGAGTCATAGTGATTAAAAGAAGCTATCGGTGGAAGCAAATATGCGAGCCCTTAGTTCTTGTTGCGAAGCGAGCACAGGAGTTGTGACGCGAGCCAGCAATAAGATGGGGTGGCTACTGCCGGAGGTCTGGGAGTCTGATACCAACTCAATCAACAGACACGTTGACATACCCCCTATTATCACGCGCTTCGTTTGCGCGGCCAAGAGGCCCAACCCACTTCCCAGTCAAGAACGCACGCCATCACGACACCGTGAGACGGCGTGGAGACGGCCTTATCACGAGCACCACTCCCTTACCCTCCACCCTTTTCCCTTCCTCTTTCTTGGAGTACATAAACCGCTCATTTATTGTTGCCAGATCATAGTCTCTGTACTATTATCGGCTATTTGTCATTTGTTAACCCGTGAATACGCTGTAGCCTCCAGCCGATTTGGAGATAGTAAGGGAGCCGAATTATAGGGATGTGTAAATAAGTCAGTACTCTTCTTCACGGGAGTATCTCTTGACGTTGCGTTCCCTAAAGGGTTAATCATTCGATATAACACCAACGAATAGAAGATGAACGACGCGATGGATATAGGAGGCGATATTTGAACAGAGTAGGTTTATACGATTAAAAACAATATATATGGAATGTTTGGGTTATCGATACAATATTATATAGGAATGGAAAATGGGAAATGATGAGGATAGGGACTTATCGGAATTCGGTGGTCTCCAATTCCCCAGCACGTGCGGTACTATGCGCCGTCTACAAAAACGGGAGAGGTCTCTGTTAAAACAAAAAGTGGTTCGGGTTTCGGTCCGTTACAACGCGCAGAAATTGGATCGAGAATCTACAAGAATAGGTCTAGTGCATGTAACGAAGTTGCACAAGTCTACAAAATTTTAAAGACTGTTTTCGGTTGAAAGAATTCTCGAAGACCATCTACGTTGCGCTACCATTATGCCGGAGGGTATTGTTTTTTATGTAACACGGTCACCTGGAATAATCATTGGGTTTTAATTTATTGATCCCCGTTCAATTTATTTTACTTATATAGGCAATATTTCATTGGTTATTCATGACACTTCAGGGGGTTGCTTTCATTAAGTGGCTGCAAACGTACTGGGAATCGCAAAATACAAATAAGTAAGCTGTTCAATATAGGTAAGAATTTTGCTATTCTAACTAGCTCTTTGGGCTGAAGACTCCTTATGACCTCCAAGAAGAATAAATAAGAATTTTGTCGGAGGAAATTACTAAAGACATCTAGGAGATTCGATGGCAGCTGGCTCCATGCACTACTTAGAAGTCTGTGATCAATGACCACTACACCCTTGCGACCATGCTCCTTGAGATCAGATGACTACTGTAATTGTTTATTTAACTTCAATTTTAAATACTTTGTCTTTTACAGGCTCTTAGCATTGGTGAGCCCAAAATCGGTACAGATGGCGTTTATTGGAAAGTCGATTGGCCAATGGTGTGTCCTGACTGCTAATAACAGAGAATATTTGACAACAACACACTGCTGACTTTACTGCCAAACTCCTTTAGAACTTTTGACCCTAGTCTGTTTTTTGATTTTCCTTACATAATATGCCTGCCTGTGCAGGAAAATTTTGCCTGTAAACCTCCCCTTTGTCAACTTGATATTCTGGAGTGATTTTCTTTTGATTTTTAGTGCCGTTTGTTTTTTTAGGACGAGTTTTGCCCATGCCCGATATTTATCCTTAATTACACAGAATTCTATCCTTCGACGTGTCTGTTTAGTGTGATCAGAAGAAAACTATCGATAACCATTCACAAAAACGTGTTTTTCCAAAACGCTTGCAAAAAAACTTCAAAAAAAAGCGTAAATCCACGATATCACCGAAAGCAGACAGTAGAGCGAAGCGCTCATTTTACTTATATAAAAACTCTCAGTACATTTTATAGTTAACCGTCACTAAGAGCAAAAAATTATCAGCTCTCGGGCATACTAAAACGACATCTTTGTTTCTCTAAACCACAGAGGTCCTTGTTTCAAGAAATATTTAAAAGATCTAATATCGGAGCACATACTTCCTTTTGGTCCTTCAACAACAGAGATGTTCCCTGTATTTTATTTCAAATAAATTCTAGCTGTCGAAGCTCTATGTAAGACCATGCTCAACTGATACAACAAGTTACGTTCGTCATTTGTATTTAGGAGTTGCGATCGCAGAAGACAGAAGATAAATTCGAAAAATAAATGAAGTAGTTGAACTGACTTCCAAATGGAACTACTACAAGACAACGTAACTGTCCTGTTGATTAATGATGTTAAAATGGGAATGTCCCTGAGGAATAAATTTAAAGGTATAGGAAAGCGCGTATATCCTAATTCTTGTCTATGAGGAGCGCGTTTTACTCAGAAACGCGTAAATGGTTTTTATGGAAGGCTGTGATCAATCATCAGAAACAAAAAGTGTGCCGTTTCCTGCAGTAAATTGCAGTGACTACATGGGACAATGTACTCTCTTTATCAAAGTTTTCTAAAGACCACTTTGCCCATAACTTCTTAGGCCACAGTTCCAAGAGCTTCAACTTTCCCTAAGGAAAACTTCTAAGGAAAATAGCTGACAATAAACGTTTTCATGGAACGAGCATGAGCGACCGATTGTTGGTTGCCTACTTTTACTTACAAAATTCTTAAATCTTATCTAACTGATTCGTACCCTCGTTGTCTTAAGTTTCTGATCAGTCAAATCTATCATCGGAAATGCCTTCTCAAACATTTAAACGTAATGATAAGTTGTAAGAATATACCCAGGTCCAAAAATATAAGCAGGTGATAATATGTTGTCAATAAGTAACTGATTACCCACACTTTAATAAAATATAATTGCTTTAACGCTGAAAGTAGGCTCGTCGATCTCATTCCATGGCCTAATCGTTCTGTTGTACCTTGAAGGTGGATCAAGAGGACACGAAGCAGTCACACAGCAACTACGTATGTATGCAGACAGAGACAACGGACAAAGAAAGGGAGACTGAAATACAATTTCTGGCTTATACGCCGTTATCAGCCAGCCATACACAACTCAAGGTTAATAATACCTGAGGCTTGAGCTGGCGTTTTCGTGTTAGAAGTTCAGCGCTCTAACCACTGAGCCAAGAGCTTACTGTCCTGTGGGTTGAGATCGCCTATATTCCTTATATTAAAAGGCATTCAAAGACCAACTGAAGAAATGTGAGGCAGTTATCACTCAGTTGGCCTCAATTGTGCACTTTTAAAAGTTTAAAGCAACTCCTATCTCTCCCCTAGGAAAGAATAAACCCTTAAAGCTGGCCTACATGGCTGCGTCAAAAAATTGTGGGCTTCCTGCGAATGCGAAGGTGGCAATCACCCATTCCAGACCACTAATATCAGGGAAAAACGGGATTTAAGCGTTAAATAATAATTGAAGGTCAAATGGCCTGAGCATCCAGCACATGCTAAGCGTGTCCGTCCAGTCGGAGTGGTTCGCGTTCATTACAACAAACAGTACCTTTAAAGAAAGGTAAACAGATAATTACATACAATATATTCTAGCACCTCAGCACCGTACCCCTCTGAGAGTAGACGCTGAACGATGCGTACAAATCTAAAATAAATGAGTGCGTACACGATCAGGAAAGGGAATTTGATTATCACTGCAAGTGATACATATAGGGTCCGTATGCGAAGATTGGGTATGTCCTGCAGCTGGAGTGTTTGAACTGAATAAAGTAACAGACGGAGGTAGCGGACTTGGGAAAAGAGGGCATGTATGGAACGGTTTGATAGAGAGTCGCGGAGGTGAAATTGGAGAGGGGAGGGGACAATAGAACTCGTCTGGCAGTCCAGGACAGCAGCTGCTAGGTGGCACATGCTCACGACCCCATGAGTTCCACGCTGAATGTGGAATAACTTCGTCCCTCAAGAAATTATCTGGAAAGGGCCATCATAGAGTAGTTCAAACAGCCGCAAAACTCGATCACATCGGAGACAGACATGAGGCCATTTCGAAAAGTTTTCCTCAATAAAATACTTTGAGACGGATGGCCTTTTGTGGAACCCGGGAAAGCGTTGGCAAAACTGCCGGAGACAGGGCAGAAAGTTGAAAGGATCCTCGACTGCACCAAGAGGGGTTGATGATAACATCTCACGAGCAAGTTGGACATTGGCGCTGAACACGAGCTCAGTGGCGAAACAATCAATTTCCAGTTTTGTAGTGGAGAGAATGCCCAACATGACCAAGAGAAGATGGTCGTCCAGATGTCCGGGTCGTCCTCGGTGCGAAGGGCGGTTTTCAACTAATGGTGAAACCAATCAACCATCCCATTGGTGGCCTGGTGATTGGCTTTCATGCAAATGCTAGTGCGGCTTAAGAGGAAGAAGAAAGACTTGATAACTTTGGACTCAAAACTGAGCACCGTTGTCAAGCATGGTAAAGGAGGGGGCGTCAAAGATGGCAACCCAACGACCGATGAACGCTTTGGCCACCGTGGAATTCTTGACATCAAGCAGATGAAATACTTCATTCCGCCGGGTTTCTCGACGGACACAAGTGAGAAGGAAGGAACAACCATGGTATAGAGGCAGTGAGCGTACAACGTCCAGGTGAAAGTGGTCGAACCTTGAAACAGGACTGGGGAAGGTGCAGATGGGGTCTTGTTGTGCCACTGGACACTGCTCCGTTGTCAGGAAATAAAATTCAGTGTCCAAACTTTTCATGTTCTTGCGCATCCTAGACCAGACGAAGCGGTCGTGACTAGCTTGTCGGTATTTCAAATCCCAGGTTGACATGGGTTGTGCATGGAGGAGAAAATTTGCGGCGAAGGGACAGTAACATAAGTGGATGATGGACTGATGAGGATATGTCGAATAGAATAGTTGCAGCTCTTGGATTTGGAGTCCGGCAACATCCTCGCCACAGGGAAAACTGACATGGCAGTGATCAGCAACTATCCCAGGGGGCTCGATCTGGGGGGCCAATCTGGAGGTGAACAATGCTGAGCCTCAGTCATTGGCAAACAAACCTCAACTATAAACTTGAAATAACGCATGAGGCTTTCAGTAGAGACAAATATACTCTATCGAGTTAGAAAAGAGTGTTGTTTACCGTATTGGACGTATTATTTCCAATTGGATTTTCAGAATACACCTTCTGAACGTCACATCGCTGTCATCGGACACTGGGATTAATGGCGGAAATCATGAAGCGGGGGCATAATCCAGTTCAAAAAATCCCATGTCGCTTGGTTAACATTGACTATGTGGGAATGTCGGATATTCAGGCCCCATTGCCCGATTTGTTGTATGTTTTATTTTTGTCTCTCTGTCTCCCTTGTTGACCCTCTGTGCGTTTCTATCGAGACTTTTTCATCTTCTCCGTCCCTATTCGCGTCCACTAAATACCTATTTTAACCCTACATCCAGCTTGCACATTGTCATATTCTGCACATTCTTCAGTTTGTTTCCTCTATTCGACATGACGCAAGATATCAAGAAATCATTGCATGCGCATCCAATGCTAACCCTTCTTCGAGATTTCTATTATTCTTCTTATGAATTACTGTGAAGTTACTACTCTCACTAATCCCCGTGGAAGTTTGCGTGATCCTAAGGCATCTGCGTGCTTGAGCTCAAGCTTGGCAACCATACTACCTGGGAAATGTGTCCTTCTTGTCACATATTTAACCATAGTGCGCAAATTCTTGCTGCAAGCTTTTGCTTTATTTTCCATGTTACTCGTTCCCAGTTATAACTCGGGCAAAAGTTTATGTGGGTGGCACAGGTATATTAGGCAGAGAAATAAAAATCAATTCATTGACAAACTCAGTTGCCCATGGTAGCCCAAACGAACACTGTCTCCATTGGCATCAGCTGAATGTCCGATGTGAAACGACTTCATTTAGGCCGTAAATTTACGTTTTCCATTATGTTAACTAAGTTTTTCATAAATCAGAAAACATTATGATAGTGTACGTGCCCTAAATACCCGTTTCACGTCCCATTAAATCAAGATTTAAGCCCTCTTTGCATTCTGTATTACTGACGTTGCGCCCTGGTTAATTCCTACCTATTTATGATACAACATCTGTTCAGAACCCCGCAATACTCGTGATGCTAACTATTTTTACATAAAAATTCATTAATCCCTGGCAATTTTCTGTGCACCTCCGCTACCTGCAAATTTGCTACCCAGTGACCTAGGCCCCAACCTTCTTTGACGTATATCATTATTTCAGTTCCTTCCCGCTTATTAAAGACTTTAGTTCGGGCCTCATTCAAGGTGATAACACAACAGTCGTACTCTTTACTCCCACTAAGGTCTTGGACTTCCGGCCTCTGCCGCAATGCATTAGCCGGTAGAAGCATAACATTGTGGTGGTTTTTTGATCTTCTGGACTTTCGGTGCGCATTTTTGTAATGCAGTATCTTGCACGATTATTCTTTACAACTCTTGTCCCATTTAATCCGTTTTTGTGATCTAACTGAAATAGTACTAAACCACTGCTCCGTCTTCTGACTAAAAGCCATGGAGCGACTGGCTTGAAGTTTAGTCATCTCCAGGTTTGTCGCCTAACCACCAAAATCCTAAGTAGCATGAGTAGGCCATAATTAAAGTGTTAGCGGTAGTGTAAAAAAAACAAAATGAGGGATCCGATTTTCGATTGCTGAAGGTACCAAATTAAATTTAGTGAAGGGGGATACGCATTTGATGATGGGATCGCGTTATATACCGCTGCTTATCAAAACAAATTCTCAACATTTTCCTGTCATTACCTATGTTTCTAATTGTTTACCTCATTGTGTTTTGGGAAATACTTTCATAAAATAACTTCAACTGTTGTTTGCTATCCTTATTTTTACTCTGTTGACTAACTTCGACACTCCAGTAAATTGTCCCTCGTTCAATTTCGCGCGTCAACCTCGACAGTCGCTTAATGACCCACTCACATCTTGCATATTTTTTTGTATTCAGGCCGAAGGTTTATGGGATTATTTAATCATGCGTGTATTCGGTATGACTGTAATTGTGTCTGATCTAGCCGGTGCCGATGATTTCGCGAGTCGTACCTATCCACACCTGATGATCTGGAGAGTCAGACCCATTATCTCTTCCAGTGACAGAATCCAGACACCGAAAATTTATGAGCCACATCCATGTCTTCACTGGGTTGCAGCGTCGGTTCGGGTGCAACAATACTGAACTCATGGGACTAGAAGCATGCCTAAACCACCTCAGCTGTCATTCTTAGATGGCCTGAGATACATTAGCGATGTTTTCACACTGACTGCAGCTCGTCTCTTTCGAGTCAGAGTTGATGTACTTCGTTTCAATTATACTTCTTAGGTAATGCTGGCCAAACAGCTCCGCCTTTCGCTTTTCTTTCTACGCGCAGAGCTGAGCATTTCCAACCGGATAGGCGTACTAACCGGATCTTTTCGGCAGTAGAGCTATCCCGGGGGATTCGTGGATCATTTGTAAAGTTTGCTAAAACTATGCGAACAGCATCGGTTCCGGAGACGACTTCGTCACCACTGTACATTGAGCAATAGCGTCACCCTTGGGTATTTGAAACTGTCCACTTCTTCCAGTTGAGCCATTTATGCCGAGGATTGACATATCCTGTTCAGGAATGTAGCTACAAATATTAGTTTTACCAGCGCTCATAGATACACTGAATGCGACCTCAATCCCCCTCCCTCCCCCCTCCCAACGTCACATAATTTAGGGTATCAAAGCTGCAGATTAACAGGGTGAAACATCTAGCGTAGTTATTGTCAGTCAACTGGCGTCCGGGTGCACATTCGGCATCGTTTAAATCGCATAGAATCCTTCCGAAAATCTAGTCGATGATTTAGTTTAACGAGATGGGCGTTAAACTGAAAAGCGGTAAGGGGAGATTGGTGTAAACCAGAAGTCGTTTAGTGGCGGAGCATTAGTATGTCTTAATCATGGTGATTAGTTTTGCCGTCATACTGCCTAGTTTCCTATCTACCACAGGGACTCATGGTGGACGGGGTCGACCGCTGTGGTAAATTCAACAAAGCAGACGGCCTTCGGCTGCTGGTAGGCATGTCGAAATTCAAGAGTATGCCGTATTAAATACCTGTTGGGGCATTCACCTTCGGCTCAAAGCACAACTCTGTGGGGTTTCGTTTTATTCACTCATACTGAACTTGCCTGAGAATAAGAATGGCGAAGTCCTCTACAACAGTGTTCATGAAGCTTCTATCCCAATATTATTGAGGAAAAGAACACAGATGCTTGAGTCCAGGTTATCAGGAATAAGTTCATCTCTGTAGGCTTTTTACGTACCTCGCGTAACCGGGACCTCCGTGTCGACAAAAGGTGCATACATTTCAATTGGAATACTGTCCTCTCCAGACGTCATGCCGGATCCCAGCCTCCGGTTTGTATTGGAAATTTCTTATTATGTTGGGTAGTCGTATCAAACTGCATAGACTGGGGAAAGGTAAAATGCCTCTGTAAAGGAGAGGGCGGAGTGATGGATTGGTCATCGCAGTTGAGAAGCTGTTCAAATTGATCGCGTCAACGAGAAACATTAACATAGTTTTCAATATCAAGGCAGCTATTTGGATCGCTAATTAAGACGCTCAGTACAGAAGGCTTGCTAATCATTTAGGTAGCAACTTAGCATGTTAAACCGTCATTAACGTTTGAAACCTGTTTTTGGGTCGCCACCTCGGCCCAAAGTTTTTGCGGCCATGTCTAGCGGACGTTGTCACCATTTTCTGGGGTTGACAGAAGGCGTCGTCGTTGTCTGATATAGATCAAGATGTCTGAGAAGACCACTATAAAGTCCAGCTACCGCGGTGCCGCTGGATAACTCTGAAAAATCTCTCAGTTGCTATATTCTCCTTCGACTCTGATAGTAAAACAAGGCTGGTTTTCTGCGCCCGGGCCTCAAATACGCTTATTCGTCGTAGTTTTACGGCTTGAGCCCTCTTATACGTGACACCTTTGGTGTGGATAAGAGGTGAAATGTCTTACAGCACGGACCCAAGTACGGAACCTTACATTGAACTAAGCTTAGTCTCGAAAGAAGAGGAGGCGTTCATTGAGAGAGGTTGATTGCATGTCTGGTGTTTCGAGCAGTTGTTTTGTCTACCCATCTTTAGAGACTTGAAATGCATGCTCGCAGCTCCCATTATATGCCGCTCTTTTCCTTGTGCGTAGCCTGCTAATACCGACTGTGGCGCTGCGTCGGAGTTGTGAGCATGAATGTTCAGTCTCTGATGATGGGTAGACAAAACCACTGTCCGAAACAGCAGACCTCTCCCGGTGAACGCTCTTTTTGAAATACCGTCTGGTAATCCCGTCTTCATTACTATCAATGTAAATTTGATTTGTCTGACTGGTCATACGGCCGTATTTTTAATACTGGGTCAGTAGACGTTTGTGGAAACATGTACTGATGACGACCAGCGTGCTCTGATAAGCAAACTTCAGCATTTTTACCCTTGTTGCATTCCGTAACAGGTCCAAAAGGACCAAAAAAGGGATTGTTCGAAGATTCGCCTAACCTATTCTGGCCACCTTTTTCCCTGACAACGCTCAACAGATCAAGATGTGAAATCTTTCAGTGAATTCTTGCAGATGTGAGTAGAGGCCTTCTTTATCACGCTGGTCGGCAGCTGGTGTAGGTATGTACAAGCAAAAGTCAGAGGTTTGGGCAATGTGCCTTTTCGGTCATCCAAAAGTCAGGCGAGCATTGAATTGTTCTCATACAAGCCGTGCATTATTCGCTGGTTAAGTGGGCGATTACCATACCATGCCTACCAGTAGAGTCATGCATACCGCTGTCATATGGAGTGAGGTGAGAATTGACCTCCCCTCATTTTGTCTTTCTGCAAAACTGAGTCTGAAACCCAGACTTCAAACAGGCAATAGACATCCACCTTCAACTGTCAGACTTGAGGTACCAGAGCCTAGCAATAATTCTACCTTGACCCTAACCCTAATCTCCCTGGAGCTTCCCACATGAGCACCTGTATTATGCGGTGTGATTATTCCTGTCTTACCCATAGTGACATATTTAGTAAGGAGAACAGCAAAGTTAGTTATTTGAAAAAAAACTGTGCAATTGACCTCGATTGTTCGCGACGGTCGCGAACTCTGCCGGCCCACAATCTGGGCATCAGTAGAGACTACGCACCAACTGGCTTTTCGAGATGTGAATGACAACCTGTCGCTATCTCGTCGACTTACGAATTGAGCGAACGCTTAGACAATGTAATACTGTGGTTCTATATCAAAGCATCTCAAGAAAGTGACGTTGCGTCTGAACTCTACAAGTGTTTGTCTGCTTTCTGGCTATAAGACGCAACGGAGCACGCACGGAAAAATATAATCTCCAATTTTTTCCGGCTATTTTGCTGTTTGTCTTTGGGAAGAAAGATTAATCTACATTTATTAACGCTTACTCATTAAGTCTAATCAATTTTACTACAATAATATTTAGTTATGTTTTTCTCATGTCTTTCGGGTGTTTAGCAAATTTAAAGAGGGAACAAAAACCAGCCAAAATCGAGTTTAAATTATACCATTGGGCAGAAGCTTTGTTTTAATTTATTTCCGAATTCGGATACCAATCCCAACGTTTTACAACTACTAACTTTGTTAATTTTGTTTGCTAGCAGATAATGAAGGGAAACCTACCCTCGAGCATTTCCACTGGTTCGGAGCGTACAATCTTATGAAATTTTAATCGAAATTCTAAAATGCGTTTTCGATTAGAACGGATGGCTTCGGTGGGTTTTTAGCATTGATTCTTTGCAAAATAATGCCGATATATTTCGTTAACGCAAAATTCTGGTTTTCGAATAAGTTTTTTTCCGACTGCCTTCAAAAAGCCCGCTTGGCAAAAGGTGACTACTTAAGTAGCATGCACTCATATGTTAATTTTCGACGCCCTTACACACAAATTTATTTTACAGAAAGCATGCACAGATGAATCTTCCTTTTTGTACTTGTTTGGTAGTGATCACCTCTTATTCGAATCTCATACTCGAGCAAGGGGGATCTTTCGGTTTTTTTGAGCCCACTCTGCCGTTGCATTTCCGCTGGTGATTTACAATCTACAAGCTATGTACTTTCCATGCGAGGAAAATCATACGTTCCTTTATAACATTTAGAAGATAGCCTTTAGGACTCGGAAGATTTTGTAATAGATGACGAATATGTTTTCTACTTCATAAAGAGCAATAATGAACCAACCGCCAGGATAGTATTTATATGGTAACTGCATGGTCTTCAAAAATTTCATAATAATAAACTTTTTATAACTGACATTTACCTTATCTTCAAATGTAAAATTTAAGAAAAGGCATTAGATATTACCAGATGAGTGCCAAAATGAATAGTTTTTGCGTGTTTTCTCTAAAATATATTTGCATTTCTAAGCACATCAAAGTCGGTAGAAAAATTCATCCTACGTAAGGAGGCATTTTTATCGAATGTGGTTTTGGCAGGGGGCTGCAAATAATTTCATGTGACAGGCGTGTCTGAAATATTTTCGAATTATGGTGCGTGATATTCACTACTACAACCCCACTAAGGTAATCCATCCCTTGTCGAAAACACATTTCAGAATTTCATTAACATTTCGTGAGATCGGTCACCGACTGTACTACGTCTCTATTGGTGGTCGCGTCCTTACTTGCAACATCCGTTCGAACTTCCGAAATATATTTAAAGTTTAGGCATCCCGTTGTCCATGCCATTTAACTTCTTCCTTGTGTTAATTCATGAAACTTTCCACATGGTTTTCTAGGTGTATGATTCGTACCGAAACATCAAACGGCACACTGATCAAAACGTTCTTCAAATGGATTCCTTATCAGGCCAAAATGTGACTTCTCACTAGCGGTAGGTAGCCAGAAAAGAGTAAATGGTCGAATTATCAAGTTTGCTGAAATAACGTTGCTCATTGGGTTTATGCTAGTTGTTAGAGCGTGTAGAATCTTTTGTTATATGTTAGTTCAGTCCAGTTCGTAATTATGCATGTATAAGACTGGCGCAGTCTCCAAATATTTCAACCTAAGAATTACGCATTCGTTGCCACGTCGTCGGGTCATCAGTGAAAGAGAGCCCAAAGGTTTCGATACATGCTCGTTTTTTCCCTTCTGTGGGTTGGATGTTGCTGTTCCTAGGTCAGGTCCGCTGCAAACGACAGAAAATCGTCAAGTTCACTCTGCTGTTCAAAACAGCTCATCAAGGTCCGATGGCGTTTTTAGACCCTCACTTTTTCGTCTTCTCTTATTGTGGAAAACAGTTTATCGGGCTTGTCAAACCTATTTTTGCTAATAGTCACATATCGTTGGAAACCGGTTCGACTACTCGTGCTGACAGCTGCATCCAACCCATTTATAAGTGTCTATAGCAGTATTATCCAAGTGATGCGAATGTTGATCTCACTCAAACCATAATCTATTTCAGCGTTTCTAAAATTGCATGCACTTGGTCTTGAAAAATTTATCGTAACCTATATCAGCCTTATTTTGCCCCTCCAACCCCCCCCCCCCCCCCACCCCAATGAGCCGACCGTGTGGATGGGTACAATGTGTGTCTGGTACATTCAACCGTGTTTTTATGGTTCACAAATGGAAAACGGGAATCTACCGTACAGTTTTATGGTACCTTTCGTGTACTCCACGGATAAACTACATTCTTTAGTTGGTTCAAACCCTAGACATTTTGCGTATTATAATCGGCGTTAACCTTGCATTTACGTCCCGATAACCTTGCCCTGTTGTCAGCTGAGCCGCATGCACATCTATACAAACGGTTGTGTCCGCTTCAAAATGTTTTTTTTTGGCATGACACTTGCAATTTTAAAATCTTCCTACTTGTCGGGTGCTCTTTTGATGAAGAGGTTTATATTGGTTACTTTTAGCACAATACAACACCTGAGTGTCATGCAAGGTCCATACGTCCTGCAGCCATTCGTGCTCTCTTTGCCGTTGCCGTTGCCTGCACTACTTATATTTGCCAGTATCGGCTACCTAGGAGTAGTCCTTCTGATATATTTTGTGTACCAGCGGTTGCGTCGACCGTCTCCACCCGACTCAAATCACCTTAAAGGACAAAGTTGTGATTGTTGTATCAGTCTGGCGGATGCCTTCAGTTGTTGCAATTATAGTTCAGTTGAGGCCTGTCTAAATGGCTTATGCCCGCAGCGCCAGGTAACCCTATTTTTTATTGACTGTCAGTCTTTGGAATTCTTCATTAATCCTATGCACGCTTTGCTTACGTTTTGTAAGCACTACTGTTTACTTACCGCCGAAAAACTTGTCGCATTTTAGTCCCATGACTGTGCAGATCTGATCTTCTGCCAAGTCTGTCTTGGTGGACGTGGTCGAAAGGGCGGAACTACACCGGTAATATTTCTTAAGCTTATTCTGTTATGTTATAGTCGTACTGGGACTTTATTTTAGGAACTGCTTTGGCATTAAGCTTAAGGATAGTCTGTTGAGGAAACATTAGGTGACCAATGGACCAGTTCCGCGCGCTTGAAACTACTTCATTATATTTTCTTCTATTCGGGAGTTTTAAGGATACACGGAGTCGGAGGAATTAAGAACATTGGAGAGAGTTTTGGGCTTTATTATAATCAAAAACGCTTTCAAACTATTTCGGTTTGATGGTACTGCAACTTACCTCGACAAATTTTACCGTCGGAGGTAAATTAGAAAGTAAGGATAACGTTGTCAGTGAGTCATAAAACTCAAGCTACCCACACTCGCTTCTCGCTAATGGCGAACCCTCGTTTGGTTGAAGTCTGACGAATACTTCGGAACTCGTAAATTTTCGCAACGGAGTTTCAGTTATAAGATAATTAACCAGAGCAAAAAAACAAGGTTTGTAGCAATGCTGGTGCTCTTTACTGGGGGGCTTTCCATGGAGCCCCTCCCTGAACACTTATACCGCTGTTGACCTCTTTAAGCGTATTAAAACCTTTTTGTATTTCACAGTGAGTTGCTGCACGCATGCTGTTTGTCAAACAGGCATCTAAGCCAAGTTTTTACTTGTATACTTTTTCGGTTCAACTGCATAGCTTTTTGGAGTTTATAGTTCCTTTATTTTGATAGCCAGTCTTTGCCGTGCATTGAACTGATGACTTTGGGTTATTAAATTAAATATAATTGTTCTTAGTGTCTTGAATTTTGCTACGTGAGTGGTTTTCTTAACTCATTATTCCTCCTTTCTTTGCCTGTCTTCTTCAGTCTATAAGCTGATGTAGCCTATTTCTGAACAGTGATGTAAACGAAGTGCATTACAATGCAGAAACCGCTTAAAGTAGTTGTATGGTCCAACAATTTCTCCGTACTTGCGGCCCAAGCATTCTTTTCACCCATGCTAACTAGTAGATACTTGGCCTTAAAACACACATTCCGGTGCAATTTTTCGCCACTTGTCATGTACTCCTTGAATATGTCTTGGGGCGCAATCCCGAGCCCCGCTAGCGGCGACTGGTGAGCGCTTCTCTACCATTGCTAGTATACCCAATTTCAACAGGCGAGACAACGGACCCGTAGCTCAGTGCTTAGAGCCTTAGACTTTTAAACAGCACAACGCGGGTTCATGCCTCAGGGGTTGCAAAACCTGGGGTTGGGTATGACCGACTGATGCCGGCTAATAAGTCAGAAGGGCCCCTTCCGGTCTCCCTTGTTATTGTCGTTCTGTCTGCATTTCATAATTTTTGTTAAAATTTCGCTACATACTCTACTTGATGTACCTGTGGTTTTTTGGACCCCAATACTGACTGCAAAGTTGTCTCAAACCTAAATGGGGTCACTTTTGTCTGTAGCACACTCTCGACGTGCACTTATTTCCCGTCATTCATTTCTCTCCATGTGTAATTTTCGGTTATCTCAGGATTTTGCTGTCCCGATTTCCTGGGTTAGGCCGTATTTTGGGTATGGTGTGTCCCGGGAAGGGGGGCAGGGAATCTTTCTCCGTTTCTTCCTTCTCTCACGTATTCTAATAATTGATAACGGGATATTTTAAGTTTTGCGTTTCCTTTCTCCTTACTTGATATTAATTTTTTCCCGCCGCCTATGTTAGCATCGACTGTGGCTACTCCCACTGACATGACTAAAGGTATTAAGCCCTCACCATTGTCGTGGATCCGAAGTCGTTTAACATTTCCCTGCTAGTTTTTAGGCCTTTGTTTAAAAACTTCTATTCTATTACTCTATGTATAACCTGTTTTTATGTTCTGTATTATTCCTATGAGTAGGAAAGAAGATTGTTCGATCGCCGGATTTATTTATTTATGCCTGAGCTTTCGAACTGGTGTTGGAGTTCATCATGGTAGAGGAAAATGGCAGTGGAACATGCAACGGTTATATGGGGCTTGAGTCAGTTAAATATCAGTGACGCATGTCTGGAGGCGACTGTGCAGGCCTCTGTATGCTGGCACCAGATCGATACCTCCTTCGAATGAGTTCTTATCCGCGGCTTGTAGGGTGATTGTCTTGGTGGCTGCGAAATGAAACTCGCTACCCCGTTAGAAGTTGTGGGCAGTCACCTGCGGTAATTCCTTACCTCGTCGCATATTCATCTCATGTTCGTGTCTGCGTGACCTCAATATGCATTCAGTCTGATCTGTGTAATTATCAGGACAGTTTAAGGACGGGATATGATGTAATACACCCAACAGCCCACTGTGGTTTAATGGATCCTTGCTTTTTACGACCCTGGTGCGCATGGCAGCTCTGGGCCGGTGGGCAAAAATGCGCTCGGTCGCCCCGGCAACGACCTTGCTATATGGCAGAGCGTGCCATATTGATGCTGTTTCCGGGTGGGAACAAGCAGACATCGGCATTTTTTGGGTAGCCCTTCAGCCTAGATTGGTTGCGGAGATATCGGGCCCCATGGACTTTTTCTTCCGAATTGCTGCAGTGAGTCGGGACCCGTTCAAATAATGTCCTCACAAGCACTGCATCGTTTGTGAGCCACTAGATGGGTGCTCTGAAATCTGAGTGGCGTTCGTTTTCCTTCTGTAAACTGTTTTCTCTATTTCGCTGTTGGGCCTTCGCCTGATAGGCAGTAATCGTTTAACAATGTTTTATCATCACCGGACTGCACTGACTTCGCCCCAACTCGACTACTTCCACTTCAGTCATTTGCGTATACGTCTGCCCCGGTGACCAGAATAGATAAATCAGTGAAAAGGCTTAACCTCTGCAATATGTTCAATCCTTGTCAATCTTGTAACTTTTTTAGTACTCGAAAACATAAAGCGATAACTTTTCTCTCTGACCGCTCAGAAGACGACCCAGGAAGAAGTCTGGTGTCGGCTTAGTCTTCTATACAGTGCGTTCATAAACCTCCCCTCACGAGGATGGGAGTTCAATGTTATCTTCGTCTTGTTCACGAAATCGCTGACTCAGATGCTCTTTACACCAACCGTTGATATGATTCCGGTTAGGAAGACACTGGAGCGCATAAGGCCAGCAACCCCGGGTGCTGTTGACATCTTAACATGCAATGTCTAGCGTGACATAATCAGGAGGCAGCAAAATGTGCCAAAGACGACGTTTATCATTAATTGTATCGTCTCATGGGTGAGTCTGTGGGCTTCAATCGTCTTTTAGGTCGATTAGAGTAAATTTCGTTGCATTTTATGCTTTGGAAATTTTCGTATGTCTTTTTTTCCATTCGATTTCATCACGTAGCTGGGGCTCTTATCCTCAGTTTCCCTTTCGCTCTTGGCATCGCTTAGTTCGGCTGTTGATTCGTCCGTTTTTTTCAGAAGCAGCTTGTAAAATCTTATTCTGGTTTCACGAGTGAGCTTGTACAACTTCTCTAGTCTAGTATAGCTCTCATTCAACCGCAGCCCTTGGCCGTGATTCTCGGGGACCTTCTGATTTTGTTTCTCGTCTGACAAGCCTCGCACAACCTCTTAAGATACTGCTGGTGCCGCACATGTCGTAGTTCAGTCCTGAAAGTTGAATGTAGCGTTTGCGTCCTCGTCAAAGAGCTGCTACTATAATCCTGCAATCATGCCCACTTTCGTTGTGGGTACCGCTTGTGTTTGCCTTACTTTCCAGCAGTATTAATCAGCTCATGTGTTCAAGTTGGTATTCCATCAACCATGGCTCTTGAACAGTACAGTTCTTATTGGCGATTGGGCGGTCGTCTTGAAGCCAACCTTTTTTTATCATACTATCCGCGCTGCATAATATGCCCACGGATTCTGAATCAATTTCCCTTTCTGTCTTCAGCTTCTTGAATGTCCTGTGTGTTGTCAATCGATCTACTGCGAAGATACAGTCATTTGTTGTTTTCGTTGCAACTTTCGGAAGCGCGCAACTGCCGGGCACGAGTACTGAAGGTTAGATAGGAAGGTGCACTTGCTGTGATATCTGCCTTTGGACAAATTTTACTATAAACTATTTGATCTTTTCAACTAATTGGTGGGAAGCCAACTTGATACCGGGCCTAGATGGAGCAGTGGAACAGAGAGTGAGGTAGTTTCTGTGCAAGTATACTCTTACTGTAATCCAGCGTAAGTCACCGCCCCCTACACCACACTTCAGTGGAGCATACAATGGACATCGTCGGTCGAACTAACGAGAAGCCAATTTTGCATTCCCAATAATCAGCTCAGTTACCCCACTTATCAGCGGGATTGCGCTGCCTACCTCGCTCACAATGTAAAAGCGCCTCTTGGCTACAAATATACGTTGAAATTTGCGAATTGTAAGATTTAAAATTGACAAAAGAACTGGGTCCATCTCAGGGCTGAAAGTTAAGCTGCGGTACCCGTCTCTCGGATGGTCTTTATGGTACCCACTTGTGAGTACCTGTACCCTCCCCTGTCATAAGCTCACGCCCCTACGCAGTTGTGGTCATCGTCACTTGTGTGTGGGGACAGATCTCGTATATTATTACGCCCCACCAACCGGTGTCAGGACTCACGGCCATAAACCTGAAATGCTAGGATCGCTTTTGACAGTCAACTTGCGCCGACCCTGACCTTAGTTGATGTCGCATGAATGGCTAGCACGCTTTCAAGGCTTCAGACCGTCCTCGCACGATTATTCTGGCCATTTTCCGACTGCTGACGGCTTAATGTGACGTCAGCCGAATATACCACATGCCAGCAAGCGGCCAGGCACCTCTCGTCTGCTCCCTGAGCGAACAGCTGGCTTTTGTGTTGCCTGGAAGCTATAATCTAATGACTGACAGCCAACGAAGTTACGGTGCCAGCTTTGGGGTCTTACCTATCTTCGGTAACCTTCCCGCCGCATTAATGACTATTCCATGTCCCAAGACAGGAAGCACATTCCAGCTAAATGAGCACCGGAAACACGTCTTTACAGGATACTTGCCCCACTTCGTCGTCCCGGTCTAGTTTTATAGTTGGAACCCAAAGTAGCCAACACCGTCAACCCGTCCAGTCCCGCGTCCCATCTCGTCACCTTAAGGTACCTCTAATGCCCTAATTCGTTGAACTACAGCTCTCGTCTCTGAAGTGCTTTTGTAGATAGGCACAGCACACCTAGGTGACCTCCAGGCACATATACATCTTGTGGGACCCATATTTCGGTATTAATAATCACAAATCCTGTGATATCCGTAAGACAAAGAATTCAGCAAACACCGCCTTCATCCTACATCACAGAGTACCCATACAAGACTCGTCCTAGCCCACAACTGGTGCGGCATCGACACTATGCCTATTCATCGATGCTCCTGTTGTGATAGTAGAGCTTTGATATGGAAATACGTACACATCTGTATCGAGAGGCATCCACGACAGCTGAGAACTCTCAACACTGCCTGTGTCCTGTAGCTTGCATATACTTGGTGCAAACGCTTCGGCATTAGAAAGGCGGTTATTTTGTTAAAATTTTTGGCTTGCCTTGTTCTGTATCTATGGCACAATTAATTAAAACAATGAGTAAAAAAGCGAATTGGAAATTGCCGCGTATAGGTAATGTACATACTGCACTGGAGAAAGTAAATGTCAGCAGATAAATAATCTTCAGATATTATACATTAGCGTGTTCGCTGATATTATGCCATTTTGAGATTCGTTTTTGTTCTCGTCCACAGGGCGAGAACAGTCTGTGGGGTTGAGTCCCGAGTTGATTTGAGGTAGCCAGTCAAAGTCGTCGTCTCTCCTAGAGCCATTGACTCCGGAGGGATTGATTGATACCTTTATATCACCCTTAGCGAGTGAACTGTTCGCTGTTTTAGCCGAACTGGTGGAGGCCATTTGAGGATCTGCGCAGTTGCTAGCCTGCACTACACTCTTCTAAATTCAAAGGAAAAACAAAAACCACTAGCCCACACAGTATTCGGCAAGTTCTCGGAGTGTCCAATACGAAGTATATTAAAAAATTACTCTTACCGTCAATGCAGTCTGTTAGGTACCTCTGGCATCTCGATTTAAAATAGTCATCACGGTAAAAACCCGAACCCGGGGGGATAGGCGTGTCGTCCACTTGACCACGAAGTGCACAAACTGCACGTCAAACGGAATTCATTATTGACAGTAGTAGAGTTCCAGTCTATCAAAGTGACTTTTTACCTTCAGTTCTTTCTATTCCAGGCACTGTCACGCCGATGAGCAACCGAAGACCCAGTTGACGCACGCACCCTACCCAGCACTGACTATTTGCTGTGCTTGCACTTTGCTATCATATTTACGCGCTTTCTCGCTTTGCATTGCGACTGAAATAAAGCTCATATCCCACTTAGCTAACACCATTCATGCATGCGTGGTCTACGATAACGGACCAGGTCTATTACGCTACTCTACCAATGCCTTTTCAACCCTTTTTCGTAGAAATTGACAGCCCTCCGACTGATGAGCTCTAAACTCACGAAAGGCGGCCGGTGAACTACCAATCGGCATCGTCGAAAGTAATCATCAACCCTACAGCGAGCACAAACACTGTCCCTGGGGCGGGGGGACGCTAGCCAGTGATTAACGGTTCGGCCGCAGCGGACCGTCCAGAAGCATACTTATCGCGAAGTGTGAGTGAATTTTAAGGCAGTATGGCCGCCGCATAGCGACGTTCCTAACCCGATTCACCCTGAAGACCGCAAGGGAACATCGCTCATGACCAAAGAGGAATAAGTTCATAAGGCAGAAACCCACGGCAGGTGGATCTGCTATTTATGCGGTATAAAGGGGCCTTGATAGCTCTGACCTGCCGCAACCCACGTATCTGTTTCATTGCTACTACACGACAGTAGAATCCCGACAGAAATAGTAGAGATCTTGGCCCTTTCGCAAGCTTGCGAAGGTCTATTAAACGACTGGATTGTCAACGGCGTTAGCCGTGGGTTTAATGCAGTCGCTGTGACTCGAACTGTCACGTGCAATTGAGATGGCCGCACCGCAAGAGCGCAGCTGGCAGAGTTCATAAGGTAGCAATAGCGAATAGGTGAGAAAACCACCAGTCCTTCTACGGCTTCGTTGCGTATTCCTTTGTTTTAAATTGAGTACAGTCTCTACATCACAAGGACCCAGTTAGTGGGCGGAACACTATGATAGTTAAGATAAGGCGCGTGTTTCAGATGCTACCGACAGTTAGTTAAGCGTCGTTACGGTATTCCAACGCGTCCGACTTGTGAATATTAGTGCCTGAGAGGCATCGGTGTTGGAACGGGACGCGCCGGGTACGCTGTTGCACTGCGAAGTCGCATCTACCAACTGTGGGTCTGACTCCCTACAAACGTGACAAGGTCCATAAAGAGTCGAGGGAGGGTACCAGCGACGCTACAATCGTCGGTAGCAAGTGCGACTTGGTGAAAACACCTTCTGATTATTGTTTCCAAAGCACGGCTACGCTATTTCTGCGCGGTTGTGCGAGCACTATCTTCAACTCGCGTGTGGTCGAAGTGCAAATGTGGTATCGTCCAGCGTTAATAACTGTTCGTCTGGCTGCGCCGACTCGCAAATCTTAATGCGACATCATGCTGTCCGGCATATGAAGGATTCTTATTGTGTGAACAACTCTATGCTGTCATACATCGCGCCATGGGGTTGTGGGTCAACCATGTTGCGAAGTGCACACTTGGAATACGCGTTGATCGTAAAAAGTGAGGACAGTGCTGGTCATCAACGAAACGGCTCACCATAGACGTCGAAGAACTACTTGTCAATTTCGCAATTGGTGGGCAGTCAGACCGCTGGATTTCCGAGGACTTTGTATGAAGTTGGATTGATTCACTTGTCTTCGACGAGCTAGCGTGGGCCGCTAGATTGTTGTGCGGGAGGAGGGAGAAAGACTTGTCAGGAAGGCGAGCAAGGGAGTTAGGCAGGCGTTCAGATACATCAGAAACTTTCTGTTGACAAGGAATGCTCTGGCTGACTGGAAGGTAGGCTCTTTTGGAAAGTCTTGAAAAAGCGAGAGCCAAGACACTATCCGGTGGATCTTTAAGGAGAGATAACCGTAAGCGATGCGATAGGGATTGGGGCTGACAGTGGTTACTGCCATCAAAGGTCCTTCGTGACAAAGAACGTCTGAGAAAGTGGTCAGGATTCAAGGGCTTCACGTAGTTATTCACGGGAGCCCATCGACGTGTCTCCGACCTATCCAGTTGAATAGGAGGATTTTCAGTATCAATCCGCAGGAAGAATTCGGCCAATTCTTCCGAGGGAGGGGGAGCGCGATCGAGGATAATACGGCCGCCGCGGCCTAACCGGCGTCTTACGTAGCCAGTGTACCTGTGGCGATTCTCGTGTGATACATGAGGAACCGTCGTAAGGCGATAAGTTCCGAACTCTTCGTCACTGAAGCCAGCCGTCCGGAGATCTCTGAAAACCGAAAGATGTATATTATAAGTCAGCGCAATGACACCAAATAATTAACCTATGTAGCAAAAGATCCACCATGCATGCCAGCATCCGATACAATAGGCGTTAACGTACAAGGGCCTTTGATATTTGCATCCCGGGAGGCGGATGAAAGCGAACGGGTCAGATTCGGTCGGTTGTGCTTGCTCTTCATCAGAAACCCCGGAATTCTCAACCTTGATTACATCAGGGGACCTATGCGGCAACTTTCGTTTGCGAGAGGATGACTGACACGCATTGAGTTATAAAACAGCAGCATACCTTTTTGGAATGCGCGTTCAGTACACGCTCAAATGATTTCGGAGACTTCTGCGCGACCGCATCTGCCTCCGAGAGGTGTACAGAGTCCCAATCACCCAGGTGATATCGTAATTGAAATAACCTGCGTTCTGTCTCCAGCAGAGAATCCTTAGTTGTTTCTCGTTTAACTAGACGAGACATGATCTCACTAAAGAAAAGACAGGTGAATCAGTAATGAATGTTCGCCTCACCCTAAGACGTTCATTTGCTGCCTGAGTATGAGCATTTTTTCGTAAGAGTATTCATCGTTCTTGCGATTCTTACGGGTTTGCATGCGCTCCGTTCGACGTCTGAAAGCCACGTAGGGATCATTGTTGCTTCCAGCGTCGCGCTTTTCCTGACGCACAGACAGCAGAAGCGGTTGGCGGCACTGTATACGTTTGTTGAGCCAATAATCATAAACAGCGATGACAAGGGAAGGATCATCCTTCAGGAGAAGACGGGCCTCTTCCAGATTCATAACGCGTTGACCACAACCCCTTTCCAATCGATCCATCATGCTTTCAAATTTTTCTGGGGATAGATTTAAGTCACTCCGATGCAGCCAATCTTCATCATCTGTATCCATGTCATACTCGACAGGTTCCTCCTCAGCCAGAGCGATAGCTAAAAGCCACATTAGACCGAAACGGACGTACTTCGAATGTGAATCAGATGCTTTGGAGGTGAGAACGACGTCGTATAAATTTTTTCGTACTCTTCTGACCGATCGATGATCTCGGGGACAGGAATGCTGACATCAGAAGGTTTTTGGAGCTGAAGCGCTTGAATGACCTCGAGGAAGTGATGCTCCTAGAAAATAAAGTGAGAACACTCACTTGGTTCCTACGCCATGTTAACAGTGCGTTCGTAGCAGAATTATCGAAATCAGACATCTCCGCCACGACGACACGATTACTCCCAACTCAGTGCACATATGATGCAACTTGACGCACTATAAAAGCCCAAGATTCCCTCATCATGCCGAGCAGTATGACCTCCGGGATAATTATGATACTGAGTCAAACCGGACTGAATAATTTTGACTAAACTGCACTCCTTTATTGTCAATACAGAGGATCACCTACTATGAACGTCTGCACATAGTAGGAATCGTTCATATGATGCTAGTTTAGAAAACTGAAACCCCAGGTTTGTACAGAATGTCCGACTGATGCTAGCAGAACCCAGAAACAAAAAATCAAAGTGAGTAATAGAGATCCCTGTAAAACTCAGCAAGGAGTGTAAAAATCAACACCCAAAACGAATCATGCGTAGAGGGAACGGTTATCCGGCTAAGGAATTAATTAAAACATAACCATCAAGTCTTCACTCAGACACGAGGTGACAGGCGTGCAGACGACCCAACGTGGTTCGTGGAGAGCCCTGCTATATAGGAATCCGATCGCCCTTACCCCTAAAACGAGGCCGATAGAAGTCAATAAAAAATTCACAGTATTTCAGATAAAAACTTGTAATGATTTCTTATCGTTAACATTACGTTTTCCTCCTCACGTTCCATGCCACTGGGAACCTGAGGTACACCCCGGCCGACAAACGTTCCTTCCCCAAGTTCAAAAAACATGTCAGATCCATATTTCACAATTGGGAGAGGTCTATTGAAGTCGATTTGTCGCGTTCGGAATGAGACTTTGCTCATCCTACAAGGGAAAGACAGTGGGGGTAATACATGGCCGCATTTTGAGTTGTCATATGTCAGATACTAATTTTACACATACGTTTTGCGTATTTTATCTGATAAGTCTTTTAAAAAGCGAAAAAGGTTGCCATCGTGAACCGCTTTAGGTAGAAAACCGACGAAAATAGCTTAATTCAATATGGCGGCGAGGAAATTCGGATCGGCGCTAATGACTGACAGCAACTTTGGGCAAACAAAATCTCGCCAATCATGATGAAAAATCCTTTTTAGATCATTTTTATTTACAACTTTTTATTTTCTGAGCGTTTCCTCTAAATAAAAAATATTTTAAGTTACTTGGTAGCATTTACTGCTTTTATGACTGCAGGTGAGCTACCATTAGGCATCGTGGTTATTACAATTTACTGTATGCCCCGGTGAACAATCTCGAAACTTACATGGAATCTGTGCATGTATTCATGTTGAGCTCGTGGTGTTTAGACTGGTTTCTTTTGAAATCCATGTTAAATTTTAAAAATATTCAATGGGATTCATCCGGCCTGCCCGTGTACTCCAAGCTAGCCTCTGTACACATGATGCTCAATTCAATTTATTGAGGGAAATAGGCATGGGCCTTTGAGTACCCTATTTGTAACGTAAAATTAAGTGCGGTATACAGAGAAACCGTGTGGGTTGCAAAGGTACAAAAGGCGGTCATTGAATATGACATGTGGTGCACGACTCTCGAGGGTTAAGATAAATTCCTCATCGCTCAGGCTCGTTTTGGAACATAGAACTGTCAAGGTTTCTTTTAAACTTTCCAGCGATGGTGACATCACAACGTCTTCAGGGAGGGCATTCCATGGTTTAACCACTCTGACAGAGAAGGAGAACTTGCGCACATCCAGTCTCGCCTGCTGGACACGCAGTTTCAATGGGTGACCTCGGAGATGGGTCGCGGCGGCAAATTGAAAGAAGTCCGAGAATTCCAGGCCACAATCCAATCCTATCAGAATGCGGAATGTCTGCAGGAGATCACCGCGCATTTGCCTATAACTCAAAGGGAACAGATTAAGATTCATTAGGCGGGTTTGATATGGCAAGGTGGTTTGACTTCTAACCATTTTGGTGGCTTTCATCTGTACTCTTTCGAGGCAGTTCTGATCTTGAACTGTCCAGGGTTTCCAGGCTTGTATAGAATATTCCAAATGCGGCCTAATGAATGTTTTAAAAGTCTTAGCGAAGAGATCTTCATCCAAATCCAAAAAGGCTCGTCTGATGGCATGCCACACCGCAATTGTGCTCTTCGCCACTTTCGAGCAGTGAGACGATGGTTTTAAGGTGGTGGTCGTCAGCACACCAAAGGTCCTTTTGGGTTTCCACGTATTTTAAGGCTTCACCGTTGAGAAAGTAACTTCTACTTTCGGCAGATCCAGATGGGTTGCCTAAGCGAAGTATTGGACACTTATCGACGTTGAACAGCAAAAGCCAATGATTCGACCACTCCTCCAACCGAGTTAGGTTGATCTGCAGTTTATCTTCGTCAGCAGGGCTCTGGATTACATTCCAGATTTTAATGTCATCGGCAAACATTGCTGCTTCACAGTCGAGATTCCTGACACAATCGTTCACGTATATTAAAGACAGTATTGGCCCTAGTACTGAACCCTGAGGAACCCCACTCTCGACCGCAGCAGAACTGGACCTCTCTTGGCCGATGCACACAACCTGGCGCCAACCCACGAGGAAGTTTTCGACCCACTTGAGGAGGTTACCTCTGATTCCAATTCTTTCTCGCTTGTACAGCAGTCTCTCGTGCCTTCGAAGGCCTTTTGAAAGTCAATGAAGGCAATGTGAACCGCTTGTCTATCTTCAAGTGCTTGGGTCCACCTCTGGAGCGAATACAGCAAATTCGTGGTGCATGATCTTCCTTTTTTGAACCCATGTTGACAGCTTGATAACAAATTATGAGTCTCTAGGAATTTCACCAATTCGCTCTTGATGATCCTTTCCATAATCTTGCCAAGGATGCATGTGAAGCTTATGGGCCTGTAGTTTGTCACTGACGCCCAGCTACCGATTTTGTACAAGGGAGTTATATGTGCCAGCTTCCAATCGAAAGGAAGTGTTCTGGAGTCAAAGGACTTTTGAAAGAGCTCTGACAGAGGTGCGGAAAGTTCATTGGCAAGATCTTTCAGAAGCTTGGGTAGAAGCTCGTCTGGTCCTGGGGATTTCGACTCTTTTAGTTCTTTTAATTCCTTTTAGATCAGAAATTCTGAGAATAGTATGTGGCTTATGCTTGCAGTTGGCGGGTTATCCACTGAGGGACGAAGGAACCTTGCCTCGTTTGTGAAGACTGAGCGGTAGAACTGTGAAAATTACTCGGCTTTTTCCCTGTTTTCAGAAATTTCGACGCCCATGGCAGTCTTTATCAGCGGTATTTGATGCCTTTTCCTGGTAAATCTACGGAGGTAACTGTAGACTAACTTTGGATTCTGCGTTGCCTTTTGCAGCAAAGTCTTCTCAAATTCTCTTCGCGTTTTAAGAATAAGGCTTCTCATTTTTGTTTCTCTGTGTTTTATACTTATTAAAAATAAGCGACTTGATTAGACTCGCAATATTTTTCTCCACAACTTGTACTTCCTGTTTATTTCCCTTTTTAAGTTGCTGTCTAGCCACCCAGGATGCTTGCTGTGATGGACACTCGTTAGTGGGCAGTGGTTGTCCATAAGTTGCAGAAAAACATTTTGGAAGGACTCCCAATCTTCGTTCACGGTGCTCGAAAAAATTGAGGTCCAGTTGATGCCTGTTAAATCTGCTCGCATCTGATGAAAGTTTCCTCGCAAAAAATTACGCCATTTTTCCTCTAGAGCAGGCGCAACGGAGAATAAGGAGTAGTCCCACATAAGCACCGCATGATCACTACGACCAACCGGAGGCATTTAAATAATCTCTTCAATGCTGCCTGATGTTTTCATGAAAACCAGGTCGAGACAGTTAGCCCTTTGTCCTTCACGTGTTCTGGTGGGGAAATGGACATGTTGTGTGAGGAGTGCCTTTAAGGTCTTTTGCAGAAAAACATAATCAAAAATCGATTTCGGGCATGATGATTGAACAGTGCTCCAGTTAATTCCTGGTGCGTGGAAGTCACCCATAATCATGACATTAGGTCGACTGGAGAAATTTTCTAATTGTCCCAACAAGTGGGTGTCCACGACTCGGTCTATCCTAGGTGGCCGATAGACAATGAGGAAATCCAGACATGGAGAGCCAAGAGCCTTGATGTTTAACCATATGGCTTCCGTGATGCACGCAAACTTGCTCGTCTTGTCAGACACTATTAGCACGTCTTTCACATACACAATTATTCCACCACCCCGTCGATTTTCTCTGTACCTCCGATATATTTGGTATCCAGACAATGTTATTTCGCTATCTCGAATACTGCCCGACAGCCAGGTTTCGGTTACTGCTATCACATCCGGAGATACTTCGGCAAGGCAAATTTTTAACTCATTAAGTTTTGATAAAAGGCTTTGTGCATTTGTATACAAGCACTTCAATTTTGCGCCAACCAAATTTCCTATTGCGTTTGTCAATTTTATGGGCCTAACTGCGTCTTCTCTAACGTCAAGGTCGTATGTTTTTTCCGTTTCTTGATGATTTTCGGTAACTCTGGTTTCTTTAGTGAGAACGGTGGGCGTTTCGGAATCAGTTCTGATATCTCTTTGGGCAATTGGTTCCCTGATGGTTTTGGCGTTAGTGAGGTGGCTGACGTTATCCTTAGAACAATCGGTTGGTTCAATGGACAATTCGTATTCTTTTGAACTACCTTCCCCTTGAGTTTCCACAGCATTTGAAGTTATAATCAGTTGCCCTCTCCACTGGCTTACACCTCAAAAAAATTGATCGTGTACAAGTGCCTGATTTGAAACTCGTGACAGCATATCTACATTGAGTGTAATCTATTGGGATAACGTTCAAGGTTTAGGATAACATAGGATGAGATACTATAATTTTAAACATTGTTCATTATAGCTAAGGTAATAAAAATTTCCTTTGAAGCCCCTATTTAAACAGTACATTATTTATTTGTTGACGGCTAATTGCATCTGATGTACCAGAAACAGCCATTTAATCCTCCTCGTTTTTGTCAGTAATGTTCATCTGCCTATCATACTAACCGCTTTGTGGCTTCTAGTGGGCTCGATAATAACCGCCATGATAAACCGGGATGAATGAGTTACATAAGCGATTAGTTAGTGTTCATCAAATACTTTTAATATTACATATGTAAACTGGCGAGACACCAAGCCTGTGGCTCAGTGGTTAGGATGTTGGGCTTCTGATGAATAGGTCGTGGATTTCAACCTTGGGTTCTGCATCACCTGGGGTTGGCGAAGACTGCCTGCTGACGGCTAATGAGCTAGAAAGGGCCATTCCAGTCTTCTTTGTCTTTGCCGGCGATTTTTATCCACCTCCCATACTAGAAGCTCTGCAGCTGCTAGCGGGGCTCGAGAGTGAACTCCAAAGCAGAATGAGACAGCATAATTCGCTAAGTGATTGGTGAGTCTTCATCATCGAATGATCAAGCTAAATTTGTTCCTCTATCCTAGATATAAATGAATTGCGAATTCCTGTGACATTCTTCCGTGTCCGCATAGAGGCTTTGCTCAAAACTGAAGTTTTCTTTAATTTGCAATGATTAATCTGCTGCACGTCCATCGCTAGTAAAGTAAAACGAAACCTTAAGTGCCTAGATTTATAAAGGTTTACTTTTACTCAGCAGGCTGTTCGATTGTTAAAGTCATTCCCAAGTGAAACGGGGAAGCCTGGTGGATGTGTTCGAATGGTAGGTAGATTGTTTCATTTTGGTAAACGAACAATACCATGGCAGGGATATCTTGAAGTAGCCATGAACTTTACTTAATGATTTTATTGTATAGGTATGGAACCACTACAAATTCGATGTAAAATCTTTCCGCAAAAAAATGAATAAATTGTATATTTAAGACCCACAGGGCCCCATCATTACAAATTTAGTACCGCGGTTTAAATAAATACAAAGCGGATAATCGCTGCACTATGTGAGCAGCCATATGAACAGCAGAAATGAGGAGTATGATAGGCATATCCGATTCATAACGATTTGCCATTTTTAAAAACAAGTCAACAATCTTTGACATATACGGTGAACTAGAAAAAGAAGCAGTAAAACTAACACCTACTATTAAATCGGGGAGGAGTTAAGGAGCTGACAATTTAAAAAACAAAAAGGAGAAAAACTGCTTATTTAAAAATTTATAGCTAGAGTTGATGGGATTGGTACATTGCAATGGGATAGTATGTTGATGGTGCTGACAACGTATGAGGGTTCGGAACGCTCCTTGTCGGGTGAGAGATAATATAACTGTCAGAGATACTGTTTATAACCACCGTGGAGGTGAGAGTAGGAACTCATCGCAGAGAACATGGTCGAAACGAAGAGGGAAAAAATAGAGGGCACGAGATCATCACCGAGATGTTAACTTGCTGACAGCATAGTCCACCAACAAAGAGGCGGAACTTCAGAACCCGCCACTACCATCAACAGATCCCGGAGACAATCGTCAGTGTTGCAAAAATCGAAGGAAAGTATCAAGGTTGTCAAGAGTTGGCGATGGTAGTTAAAAAGGAAGGGATGAAAAAGTGAATGTGAAGATTGAATCTGCAGACGATGAGAGAAACATTTTGAGAAACCAATATTATCTCAAGGAACTGCCCCAAATATTACGAGGACCCTTTCAAAATCCAAAAATATGCGAGTTTGGGAAGGA